>JAHIAM010006033.1:0-111573 GCA_021605205.1 Aegilops longissima | reverse complement strand
GGGCTACCGAGGGAGTCCCTGGATTAGGGGTCTCCTGACAGCCGGACTATATCATTTGGCCAGACTGTTGGACTATGAAGATACAAGATTGAAGACTTCATCCCGTGTCCGGATGGGACTCTCCTTGGCGTGGAAGGCAAGCTTGGAAATATGGATATGTAGATCTCCTCCCTTGTAACCGACTCTGTGTAACCCTAGCCCCCTCTGGTGTCTATACAAACCGGAGGGTTTAGTCCGTAGGACAACAACAATCATACCATAGGCTAGCTTCTAGGGTTTAGCCTCTACGATCTCGTGGTAGATCAACTCTTGTAATACTCATATTCATCAAGATCAATCAAGCGAAGTAGGGTATTACCTCCATCGAGAGGGCTCAACCTGGTAAACATCGTGTCCCCGCCTCCTGTTACCATCCGCCTTTAGACGACAGCTTCGGGACCCCTACCCGAGATCCGCCAGTTTTGACACCGTGTCGACCCGATCCTAAGTCACATCGACCCAGCTGGTAACACATCATATCACTTTGCGGCCTCACGCACGGTATTCCCACGGTGTCGCCTTACCATGGCCCGGACCGCTTGCGCCTTTTGGCTCACGATATGATAGTGTCGCTAGCATCCATATGACAAAGAACCCGGCCGACATGGCTAGTCGTGAACCCAAAGCGCGCTAACCTATGGGGACAGGCATACATGAATCACATCGAGCATGTCGGTCATCAACGATGTATTCGGGCTGTAGCACTGGCTAACAGGACTCCGTATCCCGGCTGTAGCAGCTAGGCAGGACTCGAATAACACCGCGTGACATTTCCCGAAGGGACGTACATAGGAACGAAATGAATCACATGCCGCCGATCAAGTGTCCAAGCAAGAGTGCTGGGCTAGCAGGACTCCGTGAACCGGGCAGAAGCGACTACTATCGCCGGAGGCACGAGACTACATTTCCCCATATGAGAGGCTGCCAGGATAAACAACTAGTTTGTCGGATCCCACACATACCAAGCATTTCAAACATACACACAATATGCTCAATATGTGCAAATACGACGTGGCATCACAACATAACTCTACGACTCAAAATATTATTCATTAGGCTCAAGAGCGAGATATTACAAACAGGGTCTCATGACCCAACACTCGAGCATACAAGTCAAAGCACAAGCGGAAGCTAATCATGTCTCGAGTACGATAACTATAAATGAAGAAGGCCGAGAAGCCCGACTATCTACCAGATTCTGCCGGGCACAAGATCGTAGCTGAGGTAACAAGCTAAACGTCAAGTCCAAGCGAACTACTAGCGAGACCGACGCCTCTCGCAAAAAACATAGAATAGGCAAACGTGAGTACAATTGTACTCAGAAGACTTACATCGAACTAACTACATATGCATCATTATCAAAAGGGGTGGTGGAGTTTGACCGCAGCAAGCCAGCTTTGACTCGGTGGCTATCCTGAACTACGATCGCAAGTAACTCTTTTGAGGTGGCGCTGCGAGTCCACATATTCACCATATCAATACACCACTATGGACCCGCCCCCGCCTCCCACGAGAACGCCATCCATAGCACTCACGCTTATCTTGCGCATTTTAGAGTATCCACTTTCACTTGTCTATGAACCGATATAGGCAACCCAGAAGTCCTTCTCCGTGGACACGGCTATTCAATAGATCATATTAAACCCCGCAGGGTGTACTTCTTCACACGCTCTCACCACTTACCGCCACATACACGACATGTACTGGCAACCTTCAAGCGGAAGCCCAACGTGGGTGTCGGCCACGGCCTACCTAAACACTCAAGTCTCGAGTCCAGTTTATCGCCTATTCGGGTTCCATCCGCAGGAGTCCGCCGAGGTTTCCCATACAGCCCCGAACGATGTGTGCAGGGTTCCCGAGATACCAAATGGGCACTTTCGGTACACCGGGCCACGGTGCCTACCGCAACACAACCCACCCCTAAGGTCAGCGCTATGCGTGCGCCCAAAGATGCTACAAACACCGAAACTACTTGCAACTCCGGACTAAGGACAAGGGTGGTTAAGAAGCCGAGAGGGTCAATTAAGGATCCCAATGCGTGGTAGTAACTATTTCATGGATCACAAACACGAACTCAGTTCTCGAGGACGGCTGCAATGAGACAACCCACCATGTACTCCTACATGGCCTCTCACCGCTACCTTTACCAAATCGTGTTCACACACTTAGCTCACACACAATAGGACATGTGCATAACAATTCCAATTCATTCCCGATGAATCAGACCCGACTCAACTCTAAGCAAGAGCAGGCATGACAAACAAGCATAAATGAGTAGGCACAACATGGCTCAAACAATTCCTACTCATGCTAGTGGGTTTCATCTAATTCTCGTGGAATGACAGTCATGCAAAGGATCAAGGGGTTCAGCTACCGCAGCAAGTAACACATGAGTCGTTGTTGTCCTAATGCAGTAAAATAGAGCAGGAGCGAGAGAGTGGGATTATATCGAATGAACAAGGGGTTTTGCTTGCTCGGCACTTCAAGATAATATAGTTCTTCATCGGTGTCATCGAATAATCATCGTCGGTACATCGTCCACCGGAAGGGGACAATTACCGGCAAACAAGAGAGAACACAATCAATGCAATGCACATATATGATGCATGATCATGTTAAGGTACTGAATTCACCTAATGCAATAATAATCCAAGTTAGTTGGAGTGGAATTCAAACAAGGTTGAATTCCAACTCAAAATGCTATTTCCTAAATTACCCTAATCATGATTTATCCTATTCAGTGATGTTAACTTGTTCAAACATGCATGATCATGGCATAAACAGATTCTTCATATTTTTCTGATCATTTTCATATATAAATTATTTCCATCCGAGTTACGGTTGAATTTATATGATTTTAGAAGTTTAGGGGATTTTCTGGAATTTACTGAATTAAATTAAATCTATAAAAGGGTATTATCGTCGTCACCGACGTCGCAGACGTCAGCGGGTCAACGGGGCGGTCCAGGTCAAACCTGACCTGTGGGTCCCAGCTGTCAGTGATGAGGCGCTAATCCCGCTGACTGGCTTTGACACGCTGCGGGGCCCACCGTCGATGGCAATGAGGTGGCTAATGGTGGGGATTAGTCCTAATGATCGTGCCACGCCGGCACTTGCCGAATTAGGCGGCGGCGACCACCCGAGCGGGCGGTGGCTCGCCGGAGTTGTGCTAGAGCCATGGTGGGGCGCGCCGAGGGCACCAGGAGGGAGCCTGTGCCGCGGCGATCCGGGGAGACCAACAGAGGTGCGGGGGTGGCGGTGTTCGCGGAAGCGAGCCAAGGGGGCGCCGGAGTTCGGGCAACGATGGCTACGGTGCTGCGGTGCACGAGGGGAAAGGCGAAGGGTGCTACGTGCTCCGGGAGTGTGCCGAGCGCTTATGGGCTCGGACGCGAGCGGGGGCTGTGGCATGGCGCGCCATGGCCGGGCGGTGAGGAGCCGCTTACCGCGACGCGAGCTATGGTTTAGAGCTCGCAAACGCGAGGGGAAAGGAAGGGTTCTGCACGGAGCTCACCGCGGGTCGGTAGCGACAACGGCGGGTCGGGACGCCTGATGCGCTGAATCGAAGCCGGCGATCTCCGTGCCCGCCGGTGAAGACGACGACAGGGTGACGGCAGGGCCTCCGCCGTCGCAGATCTCGATGGAGAGGGCAAGGCCGACACGGCGGAGCTACTAGGCTCTGGGCAGGGCGAGGGTGGTCGATGGCCTTGGGTTCGGCGAACGACGGCGACGAAGCCAGCTGGGTGTGCTCGGAGAGGGAGCAGAGGACGAGGGAGAGAGCAGAGAGGAGGGGAGGAGCGAGGGGCTTGGGCGCCTCCGTGGCGCGGCCCAGGCGGGGGGGAAGCAGCGTGGAAGCAGGAGGTGGAGCTGGGCGCTGCCGACACGCGCCTCCCGCCTCTTGGCGCTTGGGGAGGAAGACGACAGGAGGGTGGCGGTGGTGGGCCAACCGGCCGGCCAGCCAGGGGGAGAAGGAGGTTGGGCCGGCCGGGCGCTGTAGGTCAGTGAGCATTCTCTCTCTCTCTTTTATTATTTCTGTTTTTCTATTTGTTCTGTTTGTTTTGGTTTAGTAAAATACTAAACCATTTTATAAAATCCTGAACATAATTATGTGGCTGGAACTAAAATATATCAAACCACATAAAATGTCCCGT
Organism: Aegilops longissima; assembly: GCA_021605205.1. NCBI lineage: Eukaryota > Viridiplantae > Streptophyta > Magnoliopsida > Poales > Poaceae > Aegilops > Aegilops longissima. The sequence goes on along the minus strand of JAHIAM010006033.1, from coordinate 107,386 downwards.
AATTATTGGACATATATTAATTATATATAAAATATATTTCAAGTGCAAATAATTATTGAATTAATTCAAAGGCCCAAAATAAAATGTTTCAGTCACTCCAAAAATATTGGTTTGAATTTTATTCTTGCCAATATTTTTCAAAGCTGAAAAGGAACATTTCCTTGGAAACATTTGAAGTAATTTTTAATGTTGATCATTTATTTTAAATGATTCCTGAGGCTCTCCAATTCCCCAATTCAATTTTAATGGAAATTTAGACATGATGCATGGATGCAAGAAAATCAAGCTAGGCTGATCTGGGGCTGTGACAGCTCACCCCCACTAAACAAGAATCTCGCCCCGAGATTCAAGACGTGAGGTAAGAGGAAAAGGGGAAGTCACAAACTATCACAATCTTCATGATCCATTCGCCTTCTCGAAGATGTTGATTTACTCCATCATCTTGGTCTTGAAGTCTTTGCTTTCGAGATCTTTACCTGACACGACAACAGAAAGAAGGGGGAAACCCTACATGATTCGATCTTCACGAAGATCAAATAAACATGACCGACCCACGGTCTGAGATGGTGACATATCTTGAGTTGAGACACAAAATACATCGAGGGGGATGGAAGAACAACAACGAGGTTTGATTAGTGGTCAACAATTCCACGCTTTAGGAAGATGGTGGATGGTGTCAAGGTGGCGAGAAAATATTTACCATGATCCCGAACGGACACCTCGAGAAAGGGGGCGCAAAGAGCTATTCCCTTAAGTAGCAAAAAGAATTACTTTTGAATTAGAGATCATTGAGACTCTCCATACCAGCCTAAGGCAATCACAAGCGATCATGAGGTGGAATGCAAAGGAGTGGTACACCCGGACTAGAATGAATGATGTGGACTACCTTGTTGAAGACAACGCAATGGATGATTTTTGCTTATCATCGAAGGGGGAGGGGACCCAGGGTAGGTCCACTTTTGAGGATGATCCTAGACAAGAATTACTAAGGAGGCAGCCCATAGTGAAATGGCATAAGGACGGTGCAAGTTGGGAACGAAATGCGATCGTCGAATGTTCCAACCATCATATCTGCACGAGATTCAGATCCGATTGGGGATAGGATACTTCAGACTCAGCATGTCCGAACAGAAAGGTTGCAACACAAATCGACGAGATGGCGCTATGAGATTCTCGACATGAACTACGATAGCAAGCTCCAAAACATGAGCTGGTTCTGCTACAAACCTGTGAACACACCGTCCTAGACAAGCATGACCACATGGTAGTCTTATGATAAAACACTACCGAGTTCAGGTGGGGAACCATGATCGAGGATATTGAAGTCCTTGCATAAGGCATGCTCTTTAAGAAGGAACTTCCTTTCCTTGACAAATCAATCGCTGGCTTGGTGTGCTAGGAATACATACGGAATGAAGATGATCAGTCTATCAAACCATAGAATACTTCGCACATGCATGACTGACTTGGAATGATTCCAGAGGAAGCAAAACAAACCTTTCTCAAGTTCATGGCGGCAACTTACATCAGATGCACATGAACTAGAGGAAGTCACTACTTCCATCCAAACATATGCTTCATGAACGAAACACGAAGAATTGCTTACCCAAGTTTCCAACACTAGGTTGATGTTCAACATGACTCATGGGGGGGAGACAAGATGCTACTGATGGGCTCAACAGCAACTCATCGGAATTTCCATATCACTGGACTTCCACCATCATGTGAACACGGTGTTAGCATTGGTCAGACCAAAGATGTAATGGTGTATGCTCGAGGGATCAACCACGAGTAAGACAACATCACGAATATCGTTGGTTCTGATTTGACTCGACAATAGCCCATACTCGAATCAAAGAGTTGATAAGACAATAGGTCCGGCAACTGATCACAGGGACCAATTGATGAAGATATCATCTTCCTTCAACACACACTACACAAGAATATCCCTTTGGATCGAACTAGGTTAGGCAAGCTTTTATCTTCCAACTCTCCAAGTTATTGTCTAGCTTAACTAACTAGCTCAGGGATATCCAACACAGATTCTTGGAGAAAGGGTGGTCCACAGGGAACCCACTTGATCACGAGCTCAACATAACAGTCAGGGAACAACCCGGTAACACTTCCAAGAAGATATTTGGAAAGTCACGAACCACCGGTATGTTACTAAGCTCGAGAGCAATCTTGCTTTTGAGGGCAAGACGATATTATCAAATGAGTGAGGACTTGACACAATCCTAACTCATCAATCGAAGTGTGCACCAGAAGTAAGGACTAGGTAGCACGATCAATCTTGGGATGATGATTTAATAACCAACATGCTAAGAATGAGAATATTGTCCATTCACTACCAAGCAACAAGTTGCTCGGGGTATTGATTTCACACATCACGATTCACTTGTCGGCTTTCCGGTTGCATCAACACGGAACCGAGAAATGAACAATGATGGTGAGAAGTATCACTGCATCAAGAATTCCTAGGAGGTTGTGCAATTCCCATGACATTCTTGACACAAGATGGCAATACTTGTGGTAGAACAGAATCAAGCTGAATTGGCATTTGATATGCGGGATACAACTACTTTGACCCAATCCTAGAAATGGATGAGGTACTGGAGTTTGTTTCTCCTAGTCATTCCGGAATAGAATGGCTTGACGGACCACAAGGATAAAATGCATCGATGAACACAAATGCACACATACCCTTGGCTATCAATTGATAGATGAAGGTCGGAGGGCATCTAAGAGAACAACTCAAAGGAACATATAACTTTCTGAGTTGTGGATGCACAGATTGGTATGTCGAGCAAGCTCAACATTTCTTCCGGATAATCCATGCAGAAAGGTAGAATTGGCAGATTCACAATTATGAATGGAGAACTCCTCAAGAGCACTCTTATTGTGATCTTTTGGCTCAAAAGAACTTCTGCCATAAGCGGTTCGTAGTATTTGGAAGAAGGAAATACCACGGACCTTGAGGACTATCGCAAGGTTACTAATATCCTAAAGGCACTAATAAATACTAACAACATGAAGTAGGATGAATCTCGGTTCAACAACCCGTGAGTAGAATACCTACTACTAAATGGCATCACGGATGCTTTCAAAATGATGGCCGTAATCATCACACTGGGATATAAAAGCATTGCTAAATTGCTAGGTGACCTCCTAAGCATCTAGGGTCATAATAAAAGTTCCAACATATATGTCAAGGCAATAAATTACCCCAACGCATCGGTTAGTGTGCTTATTCTGACCAAAGAGGACATCGGAAACGGAAGGAAAGGATTTGCAAATGCATCGACTATTTAGAGACCTGGATGACTCGGACAAAGATAACGGCTGTAAATGCTCAAAATGATTTGAGACATCCTGCAGAAAATGGTGGCATAACCACTCAACAACATCATAACAAGATTCGAGATCAACAGCTTATCATACAGAGTAGTAGGAACTGAATCGGGATTAAAACCAACAATCTTATAAGTCTATGGATTAGTAACACGTCATCCTAATAGATAGATGAGAAGCCTAGTTCTTAAACCCGAGAAGAGAAGAGGATGACTCAGATCGAAGGCCATGAGGTATAAGGAGTAAAAAGAGCCTTACGCTCCTTCCACAATCAATTCCCTTATATAACTAAAGCATTTCTAGACACAACTTCACCAGCTTTGGCTTGGTAATCCTCTGAGCAATCAAAGCTCGATACCAACGCTGTCAGACCCCGATCCTAAGTCACATCGACCCAGCCGGTAACACATCATATCACTTTGCGGCCTCACGCACGGTATTCCCACCGGTGTCGCTTTACCATGGCCCGGACCGCTTATGCGTCTTTTGGCTCACGATATGATAGTGTCGCTAGCATCCATATGACAAAGAACCCGGCCGACATGGCTAGTCGTGAACCCAAAGCGGCGCTAACCTATGGGGACAGCATACATGAATCACATCGAGCATGTCGGTCATCAACGTATGTATTCGGGCTGTAGCACTGGCTAACAGGACTCGCGTATCCCGGCTGTAGCAGCTAGGCAGACTCGAATAACACCGCGTGACATTTCAAGGGATGTATATAGGAACGAAATGAATCACATGCCGCCAGTCAAGTGTCCAAGCAGTAGTCTTTGGGCTAGCAGGACTCGTGAACCGGGCAGTAGCGGACTACTATCGCCGGAGGCACGAGACTACATTTCCCCATATGAGAGGCTGCCAAGGATAAACAACTAGTTTGTCGGATCCCACACATACCAAGCATTTCAAACATACACACAATATGCTCAATATGTGCAAATACGACGTGGCATCACAACATAACTCTACGACTCAAAATATTATTCATTAGGCTCAAGAGCGAGATATTACAAACAGGGTCTCATGACCCAACACTCGAAGCATACAAGTCAAAGCACAAGCGAAGCTAATCATGTCGAGTACGCATAACTATAAATGAAGAAGGCCGAGAAGCCCGACTATCTACCAGATTCTGCCGGGCACAAGATCGTAGCTGAGGTAACAAGCTAAACGTCAAGTCCAAGCGGAACTACTAGCGAGACCGACGCCTCTCGCAAAAACATAGAATAGGCAAACGTGAGTACAATTGTACTCAGCAAGACTTACATCGTAACTAACTACATATGCATCATTATCAAAAGGGGGTGGTGGAGTTTGACCGCAGCAAGCCAGCTTTGACTCGGTGGCTATCCCGAACTACGATCGCAAGTAACTCTTTTGAGGTGGCGCACACGAGTCCACATATTCACCATATCAATACACCACTATGGACCCGCCCCGCCTCCCTACGAGAACGCCATCCATAGCACTCACGCTTATCTTGCGCATTTTAGAGTATCCACTTTCACTTGTCTATGAACTGATATAGGCAACCCAGAAGTCCTTCTCCGTGGACACGGCTATTCAATAGATCATATTAAACCCCGCAGGTGTACTTCTTCACACACGCTCACCACTTACCGCCGCTTACACGACATGTACTCGCAACCTTCAAGCGGAAGCCCAACGTGGGTGTCGGCCACGGCCTACCTAAACACTCAAGTCTCGAGTCCAGTTTATCGCCTATTCGGTTCCATCCGCAGGAGTCCGCCGAGGTTTCCCATACAGCCCGAACGATGTGTGCAGGGTTCCCGAGATACCAAACGGGCACTTTCGGTACACCGGGCCACGGTGCCTACCGCAACACAACCCACCCCTAAGGTCAGCGCTATGCGGCGGCCCCAAAGATGCTACAAACACCGAAAACTACTTGCAACTCCCTGACTAAGGACAAGGGTGGTTAAGAAGCCGAGAGGGTCAATTAAGGATCCCAATGCGTGGTAGTAACTATTTCATGGATCACAAACACAGAACTCAGTTCCTGAGGACGGCTGCAATGAGACAACCCACCATGTACTCCTACATGGCCTCTCACCGCTACCTTTACCAAATCGTGTTCACACACTTAGCTCACACACAATAGGACATGTGCATAACAATTCCAATTCATTCCCGATGAATCAGACCCGACTCAACTCTAAGCAGTAGCAGGCATGACAAACAAGCATAAATGAGTAGGCACAGCATGGCTCAAACAATTCCTACTCATGCTAGTGGGTTTCATCTAATTCTCGTGGAATGACAGTCATGCAAAGGATCAAGGGGTTCAGCTACCGCAGCAAGTAACACATGAGTCGTTGTTGTCCTAATGCAGTAAAATAGAGCAGGAGCGAGAGAGTGGGATTATATCGGAATGAACAAGGGGGTTTTGCTTGCCTGGCACTTCTGAAGATAATATAGTTCTTCATCGGTGTCATCGAATAATCATCGCTTGTACATCGCTCACCGAGGGGACAATTACCGCAAACAAGAGAGAACACAATCAATGCAATGCACATATATGATGCATGATCATGTTAAGGTACTGAATTCACCTAATGCAATAATAATCCGTTAGTTGGAGTGGAATTCAAACAAGGTTGAATTCCAACTCAAAATGCTATTTCCTAAATTACCCTAATCATGATTCATCCTATTCAGTGATGTTAACTTGTTCAAACATGCATGATCATGGCATAAACAGATTCTTCATATTTTTCTGATCATTTTCATATATAAATTATTTCCATCCGAAGTTACGGTTGAATTTATATGATTTTTAGAAGTTTAGGGATTTTCTCGAATTTACTGAATTAAATTAAATCTATAAAGGGTATTATCGTCATACCGACGCCGCAGGACGTCAGCGGGTCAACGGGGCGGTCCAGGTCAAACCTGACCTGTGGGTCCCGCGTGTCAGTGACAGAGGCGCTAATCCCGCGTTGACTCGGGCTTTGACACGCTGCGGGGCCCGCTGTCAGTGGCAGTGAGGTGGCTAATGGTGGGGATTAGTCCTAATGACTGTGCCACGTCGGCACTTGCCGGAATTAGGCCGGCGGCGACCACCCGAGCGGCGGTGGCTCGCCGGAGTTGTGCTAGAGCCGCGGCTGGGGCGCGCTGAGGGCACCAGGAGGGAGCCCGTGCCCGTGCGCATCTGGGGAGACCAACGGGAGGTGCGGGGGTGGCCGGTGTTCGCCGGAAGCGAGCTCGCGGCGGCGCCGGAGTTCGGGCAACGATGGCTACGGTGCTGCGGTGCACGAGGGGGAAAGGCGAAGGGTGCTACGTGCTCCTGGGAGTGTGCTGAGCGTGCTTATGGGCTCGGACGCGAGCGGCAGGGGCTGTGGCCGCGGCGGCGCCATGGCCGGCGGTGAGGAGCTGTCGGCTGCGACGGAGCTATGGCCTAGAGCTCGCAAACGCGAGGGGAAAGGAAGGGGTTCTGCACGGGAGCTCACCGCGGGTCGGGTAGCGACAACGGCGGGGTCGGGGACGCTCTGGATGCGCTGAATCGAAGCCGGCGATCTCCGGTGCCCGTCGGTGAAGACGACGGCAGCAGGTAACGGGCAGGGCCTCTGGCCGTCGCGTATCTCGATGGAGAGGGCAAGGCCGACACGGCGGAGCTACTAGGCTCAGTGGCAGGGCGAGGGGTGGTCGATGGCCTTGGGTTCGGCGAACGACGGCGACGAGCTTCGCTCGGGTGTGCTCGGAGAGGGAGCAGAGGACGAGGGAGAGAGCAGAGAGTGAGGGGGAGGAGCGAGGGGCTTGGGCGCTCTGTCGGCCCAGGCGAGGGGGGGAAGCAGCTGCGTGGAAGCAGGAGGTGGAGCTCGGGCGCGCGCGCGTCGACACGCTCCCTGCCTACTGGCGCGGGGAGGAAGACGACAGGGAGGGTGGCGGTGGTGGGCTGGGCCAACCGGGCCGGCCAGCAGGGGGGGGGGGGAGAAGGAGGTTGGGCCGGCTGGGCGCCAGGTAGGTCAGGTGAGCATTCTCTCTCTCTCTTTTATTATTTCTGTTTTTCTATTTGTTCTGTTTGTTTTGGTTTAGTAAAATACTAAACCATTTTATAAAATCCTGAACATAATTATGTGGCTGGAACTAAAATATACCAAACCACATAAAATGTCCCAGAATTATTGGACATATATTAATTATATATAAAATATATTTCCAGTGCAAATAATTATTGAATTAATTCAAAGGCCCAAAATAAAATGTTTCAGTCACTCCAAAAATATTGGTTTGAATTTTATTCTTGCCAATATTTTTCAAAGCTGAAAAGGAACATTTCCTTGGAAACATTTGAAGTAATTTTTAATGTTGATCATTTATTTTAAATGATTCCTGAGGCTCTCCAATTCCCCAATTCAATTTTAATGGAAATTTAGACATGATGCATGGATGCAAGAAAATCAAGCTAGGCTGATCTGGGGCTGTGACACACCGACATCCTCCAAACAGGGGAGCTTCCTGAGGAGCAGGAAGAAGCGGAGAAAGTAGCCCGTCGGTCTGCTATGTATCAGTTTGTCGATGACGTCCTGTACAGAAAGAGACCGAACGGTGTGAAATTGAAGTGTATTTCCCGGGAGGAAGGACTGGAGCTGTTGGCAGAGATACACGGAGGCATATGTGGCTCCCACATAGGGTCGAGGGCCCTTGCCGCAAGGCGTTCCGCAGGGTTTCTTCCGCCCATCGCCTCCGTGATGCAACGACACTAGTAACCAAGTGTGAAGCATGTCGGCCCATTCAAAGAAGCTTCATCAACCAGCTCAAGCCCTTCAAACAATCCTCTCTCTGGCCATTTTCGGTCTGGGGGCTCGACATACTGGGCCCCTTCCCCCGTGCTATCGTGGGCTTTGAATACTTGTACGTTGCAATCGACAAGTTCACAAAGTGGTTGGAGGTGGAAGCAGTGAGGAAGGTGACAGCACAGTCAGCCGTCAAGTTCTTCAAGGGACTAGTCTGCCGTTTTGGTGTGTCAAACAGAGTCATCTCCGACAATGACACGTAGTTCACAAGCCACACCTTCATGCAATACATTCGAGACCTCGGCAGCAAGGTCTGTTTTGCCTCTGTGGCACACCCACGGAGCAACGGCCAAGCGGAGAGGGCAAATGCTGAAGTGTTGCGAGGCCTGAGGACAAAGACTTTTGACAAGCTGCACAAGAGCGAAAGGCGCTGGATCGATGAGTTGCCGGCGGTTCTTTGGTTGATCAGGACGACGCCAAATCGAGCCATCGGCCAGACACCCTTTGCCCTGGTATACGGGGCAGAAGCAGTTCTCTCCATAGAACTCACATACGGATCACCTCGAGTGCTCGCTTACGACGAGCTTGAGCAAGAGAAATTGCGGCAAGATGACGCAACGCTCCTTGAGGAAGATCGTCTTCGGGCGGCTGTGAGAGCAGCATGCTACCAGCAAGCCTTGCGCCACTACCATAGCCGCAAGGTTCATGCCCGAAGCTTTGAGGAAGGCGACCTTGTTCTTCGGCACGTTCAGTCGGCCAAGAATACCAACAAGTTGACACCAAAGTAGGAAGGCCCTTATCGGGTAATACGAGTCACCAGGCCCGGCGCAGTCCGCCTGGAGACCGAAGATGCTGTCCCAGTGAGCAACTCCTGGAGCATCGAGCATCTTCGCAAGTTTTACCCATAAGGCGCGGCTTGCCGGGCCCCTCGGCAAGCCACCTTTTGTACAAGCTTTGCCGGCAAGGCATGTAACCCTCTGTACAAAGTGAGGCGCAGAACCTGAGCATAAATAAATGAAGCGCTGGCGCCCTAAGTTATAGCATGCATGCTAGGTTAAGTCTCTTCCTTGGTTAGGGTTGGTAGTGCTTAGCGGCGACTAACCCCTAGCCTAGAGGTCGAGTGTGTGTCTTTCTGTCCTCTTTGGTTCGTAGGGCATGTGGACATATCTCCTGAGCCGCTTGGGAGAAAGAGGATGGACCGGCGCTCCGGCCCCGGCAAGCCAGGATCTCTGGGGGCTGAAGACACAAGGATCCAACCACGGCAAGCCAAGGTTGCCGGGGGCTGCGGATTCAGATAAGTGTTTTATCCCCTGTTATGCACTTCCGTATAGAACTGGACATATGAAACCTCATTTATATTCTTAAAACCACCGTGCTCCCCTTTTCCCGTACCCAAGAGCTATCCCCTGGGTCGGAACTTGGTCGTACTCGCGGTGGCAAGAGAAATGAACGAGGGGCCTAACCCTGCTTCGCCCCTGCCTCTGCCAAGAGCATGAGAATGGTCGACCAAAGCAGGAGGACGACAAGGCCTGTTGCCGGGCGACAATGTTTACCTTAGAAGTAACAAGGATTCATCCTTGGCATGGGCCTCGCTCATGCACAAAGAACCCGGAAAACACCCTTTTTCATTAAAAATGTCCCATACAGGTACAGTTCATACGAAATAAAAAACATGATCAAGGGGATTACAAGTTTAAAAATTAACAAGTGCCCGCAGGCTTACAAACTAAAAAGAGATAAGGTGCCCGTAATCCCTTTCTTGTCCCTCTCCTCAGGAGGTGAAACAAGATAGCAGGAGGGTGAAAGGAGCGCCTAGGCGAGGTGCGAGAAGCAGAAGGCGCCAAGAGAGCATCCCGGTGCCGGCGGAGGTGCTGGAAGATGAGGCAACGGCCCGACAATAAGCGACGAAGGCATCGGTGCCCGCATACTCCGAGTTGACAGCCGCTGCCCGCCTTCTTTGCCTTCTCCGGCCCTCCTACGCCAGCCGCCCAAGGAGGCGATGGGGTACGCGCCGATGGAGAGCTTGACGAGGAAGGCCCTCGGCAGGGCGCGAGGCCGAGGGAGGGGCGACGCAATCACTCAAAGTCGGGGTCGGCATCCTGCCGCCCGACTCCCTCGTCGTCGTTGTCGCTGTCCTCCTCGTCACTCCCGCTCGAGGAGGAATCTTCATCGTCGGAGGAGCTCTCTAGACAGCACTTCACGCGAGTTCCAAGATCTCCGAAGACCTTGATGGAGAGTAGGCCGCCCTCCATTAACTTGAAGTAGAGGACGAGCCCCGCCGTCAGGCTATGGATGCGAGCGAATGTATTCCATCCATGACAGAGATACATAACATGCGGAGCGGGGAAGTCAACGTCAACCCGCGTACCGCCAGTCCCGCAGCCCCTCATGTGCAATCTGAGTGTCTGGGGCGGATCGAGCTCCATCTCCTCAGCGAAGGGGGTGGGAGACAGAGACGACGACGTGGTGGCCGGCGCAGCCTGATGAAGAACTCGCGGGGTTGGTCCATGACGTGGCCCTCCATCACGGGAGGCACCGCTGGCGGAGGCACGGCCGCCGCGCCACCTCATCCCCCTCTCCCCCGACTGCCGCGACGACCTCGGCCACGCCCCCTCCCCCTTCCTCTCATGGCTGGCGCCGCCGCCACGGGTTCGTGGGAAGGAGGGACGCGCTGATGAGCAGCAACCCTCGCCGCCACTGTTGAAGGCCCAGCGCCTCCTCTCGCCATGGCAGGTGGAAGAAAGAAGCAGAGGTGGAGGAGGATGGATGCTGAAGGAATGTGGGACGACGCCCCCTCCTTATAAAGGGGCGGGGTCGAGGCTCGACCGCCCCACTCAGCCAATCCAGCCGTCGGAGGCGCAGGGAATCAAGACCGACCCGCTGCCCCAATCAGTGACGACCCGGTTTCCCGCCTCTGACGCCCGCCACTTGCATTAAGGACGCGTGGCGAGCGAGCAGGGTCGAAAAGACGGATGAGGCGACCGTTCCCCGCCCCGTGTTCGGGGGGGGGGCATGGGCACCTTGAAGACTGCGACCCAAGTCCATCCAGTAAATGAAGCGCGCCACCGCGCCTCCCTCTTTTTATGTGGAAGGCTCGAGCCGCCTCTTTACCGCGATGTGACACATGCGTGCGAGAACCGCCCACGCATGACCCCCACGTCACGCACGATCCTCCACGACGCGCGTTCAACGCGGGTCATGGGGAAGCGAAGCAGACAAAGGGTTACTGCGGTTAAAATCTGCCCCACCTGCCCGCGCACCGTTCTAGGCCTGGCCCAACATTGTGTCGCGCTTATGTGTGGCCCAGGCCCGGGGGTTCCTGTCGGTGTACAAAAGTAGGGGCACACCTTTGTACCCCTTTACTTGTGCACGGGTAGTCGGAGCCATGCGCCACGGCCACACTAAGCAGGGCAGAGGAGGGGAGCCGGAGAGAAGCCAAAGCACAAGATGGCCAAGGCAACGCCAAGACCAAAGAACCAAAGAGTGAGAGGGCGAGGTGGACTCCCCAGGCAAGGCCCTTGCCGGGGCAGCCTCCACGGCCCCGGCAAGAGCCTTGCCGGGGCAACTTGCACGATGGTAACAGAGCGAGCCACCCTTGAGCCCACGGGTTCCAACTCAACCAACCACATTGGAATTAGGGCTCGGGAGGCACCTCCGTGGTAGCATGCAAATCTTTGTCAAGACCATAGAGATATGAGATCAGATGAGAACCAGAAGACGGTGACCCTCGGCGGGATCCTTGCCGAGGAGATCCACAAGACCCCCGGCAAGTGCCTTGCCAGGGACGACTGCAACGCCACGACAAGACCCTTGCCGGGCCTCCGGCAAGGCCCTTGCCGAGGGCGTCAGCCAGGCCACAGCCAGGCCCACGTCGACCAAGACTCCACCGCCGTCCCCAAGCAGCCGCTAGCTCAACCAGCTGGGCAGGCACCTGCGTGGCGACGGGCGGCCTCTACGCCAACTCAGCAAGCACCTGTGTGGTGGCATGCAGATCTTCGTGAAGACCCTACCACCACGCCACCTCAGCTGCCTGCCTGCCTGCATGGTGCCGCATGCACCACTAGCCTGGGCGCGTGTCGAAACAAGGCGAGGCGGCAACGGACGGGACGGGCCTCGTTCCCGTCCCCAATAAAGCTAAGGGACACCTAAGCTACGCATTAAATGCGTCTTGTCCTGTAACACGAGCGATAAGCTCGCAGCACTGTAGGCCTTTCCACCTCGTGTGTGCCACTGTGGCAGCCCCTTTCGACTATAAAAGGAGGCCCTTGGCATACTGGAGAGGGATTCGGCTCTTTTTAACTATGCAGCCACCATAGCTAGTTTGAGAGCTCAAGAACCCTCTCCAATACACACCAAAGCAGGACTAGGGTATTAGGCATCCTCGCGGCCCGAACCTGGGTAAACGATCCTTGTGTTGACTGCTAATCCTGCTCTTCTCACAACCCCTCGCCTTGACAACCGTAGTAGGGGTTCTTGTGATCCCATAGGTGTCGTTTCCCACCGACAAGGCCGAATTACGGCCCGGTGTATTTCCGGACTGTTAAAGGTCCTGCTTTATTTGGGCCCATTTACAGGCCATTGAAACTTTTGGCCCATAAATGACCGTGAAGGATTTGGGTCATATTCGGCCATGTCTGACATTCGGCCTGTTAGAGGCCCACTATAGATTTGGGCCACTTTCGGCCTGTTAACGTCTGACGAAATCTATGGGCCATATGTGGCCCGACGTCACATCGGGCCCATTAAAGGCCCATATAAAAATGACGATAATCTAGCACGACCGAACTTCCGTCCTATTAAAAGGCCCGTGTATTAGGTCGGCGCATTTATGGCCCGTCCGAATTTTGGCCTGTGAAAGATCCGCATCGTAAATGGGCCACCATTTCGGCCTGCTAAGACCAGTGGGTTATTTGGCACAATCAGGGCCCAATCTCACTTTCGGTCTTTTAAAGGCCCATGTTTTTATGGGCTCGAGATATTTACACCTGTAAACGGCCTATTGTTACTGAGGGTCCAAATTATGTTTAGGCCTGTTAAAGGCCCACTATGGGCACAGGCCTACCAGAAAAATATGAAATCTTATGCTGATGTAGGCCCAGATATTTTTAGTGGGCTACATGCAAATTTCGTCCCATAATCATTTTTAGCCCAATTGGAATGGGCCCGACGAATGTTGGCATGTTGGGCTCCTACGAAGCTTTCGGCCGAATACATTACTAAGATAAACCTACACTATACAAAAATAGCGTCGTAATTATTGCAGCCTTTGGCAGCATCATAAATGCTGTATCACAACAAAATAAATTCCAACCATACAACAAAAGGCCTGTTGGCATAAAGTTTACAGTCCTTGCAGATAAAAGCACCATCAGATGTATAGAAGCACATATCATTTGACCTGAGTGCTAATGTTTCAGGCTGTAGAATCTGATGGAGCAGCACGATCTTCACCTTTTTCCGCCATTGCTCTTGAACAACGGTTTAATGTCCGATAGTCCTGTTTCAAAACCATTCATATCTTGAAGACATTTGTCAACCACTATTCTTGTTTCCAAAACAACGTCCATTAGATATTGGACTTGTGTCTGGAGCATAGATATATCACTCTGTCTAGCAGGAAGATTTTGTTCAAGAGGCGATTTGGATGAGGTTACCTTGACAACCAACCCGAATTACGCAGAAGGTGCTTTTTGCATCGTTAGTGGAGAGATATTGACGATCGGCAAGAGGTGACATTGGGCCTGTGGTAGCCTCGTCACCTTCAGGTGGTTGTGGCTGTTCAATCATTTGTTCCATAGCTTCCTGAAAGTTTGAACTTGTAGATTAGTGTACCAGATAAGTTACTAATGAGACAAAAACAAACAAAGTAGGTTACCCATTTATACATAACTTATTTTGGTGAACTACTGTAATAAATTAGCATGTATTGTAGTGCCAACTACATAATAAAATCACTTCCGGAACATATGTCCATGTAGCATGCCTACTGTATTGTCTATTTCCTCACATTCGTTGACATCTAAGGATAAAAAGACATGGTTTAAAGTAGGATGAACATAGTATGACATCATTCATATCATGGGAAAACAGATATAAAACAAACATGCTATTTTATCATTATGTGCGCACGTGAACATAACAACTAGATTACAGATTAAGACCAAAAGGATATCCTTCATCTCTTTTAAACCATGTAAGGTGAAATGATACGTTAAGACAACTATGCATAAAAGTGAACATAGTAACTGACATTGACTGCAAACCAAGTAGTTAAATGAACACATCACAGTACCAATCAGTTCAAAGGCAGGAGGAGTTAGGACTTACAACAGTGGCTTGAACTGGTGTGCTCATGCCCTTCATCTTGCCGGTGTAGCAATCCTTGAAGATTTGCACGCATTCGGTTCAGTTCTTTTGGTCCGCATGTGCTTTCCTCTCAGATTTGGAACAAGTCAATATAGATATGATAATATGGCACATAAAAAAGAAGGAAGTAGCAGCTATTTACAAGAGCCTCGCAGTGTGCAATACAGCTACGAGATCCTGTTGTCTGTTGGAATTTCACTTTAGAATGGTTGGTCTTGTTCTTCAAACAGTTAGCCTAGAAGAAGATACACTTGTAAGGCACATACATAAATACAAGTTCGATATGTGGTCTGATCAAATACATATAGCCTACCTGATACTTTGGATCAGACCAGTGTTTAACGAGGGTTGTCCAATCTTCATCTGTAATATATTCCACTGGAGATGTTTGGGTGATTTCATTGTTAGCCTTGCCTTCAAAGTGAGATTTTCTAAGGTGGTATCGATCATCGTCAGAGAGCATACTTGAAAACATGAATTGCATGCTTGTTTAGTTGCATCATCTTTCGGATCCAACTTGAACCTCATCTGTTGAAAAAAGAATGTGAGTCTTATTAGGAGGAAGCTAGAAAGTATGGGACAGAGCAAGACAATATTACTAATTGCGATGAATAACATTACTTACGGATAAATGGTCAAGGAAGGTGTTAAACTGGGTATTGTCTTTCTCATTCCTGTACTGGATCCATGTTGGGAGGATACGTGCATGACATCTAACAACAACGGCTGCCTCTGATACTAACTTGGCTGACTCTGTAGCATCATGTGGCCTTTTTAAACCTGCCTCAAAATGGATCTCCATTCTTCCTCCTTTAGATTTTGTTAATCTGTCAAGCATTATCCCTGATGTCTGTTTCCGCTTGCGTCGTGGTGCTAGTTCAACAACAAATATGGAAAGTGTTAGTGTACATCAAACTGTGAGAGTGCATATAAAGGAGCATGCAATCGCAACTTGACTCGGTCAGTACCGCCTTGGTGTTGATGCTCATGAGGTTCATCTGATCTTGCCAAGTCCTGTTGTGTCGCAGCAAGCTTCTAAGTAGTGTTAGGTGTGAAGGCAGCTTGGGAACCGCCGCCCGGAGAAAACGAACGAGTAACTTGTTGAGATGCTGGTACAGTTGTAGCGGATGCTGCAGCTGGTGGAGCAGGTGATACTGTGTTTACAGATTTAGCCGGTGTACTTGGACCTTCTACTGCACTATAAGTACCAGCAGAATCTGGACGGCAGATCATTTTCCGTTTCATCCGACGAGTAACACCACTCCCTACTATATTATTTTCCTCGCTCTTTTTTGACTTTGCCATGTCAAGCCGTACCCACAACACAAAAGAATAAAATCGCTCTTCAGAACTCATTGATGCATGATACAGACAAGAAATACTTTGATGTAAGACAACCGTATGAGGATGGAATATGTAAGAACAACAGGACGGCATGACATATTCACAGCTACGATGTGTAAACTAAGCAGAAGGATTTTCAAGAAAATAGAAGTAATGCAAGCTAGACACCATATGAAAGATGCAACCAATATTACTCTGCCAAGTTAAAAGTGTCTTGTCATAAGTGGCAATTCGAAAAATTAGAAGCAGTACAACATAGAAATCAATGCAAGATGCAACCACTATCAAACTGCCATGTTAAAAGTGTCCAATCATGAGTGACTGTCGCGGGATACACAACAGCAGTACTTTGATGTAAGAACATGGTATGATAGATAGATGCAGTGTATTCTAGACACAGAATGCCATGTCATATGCACATGTATAACATATGAACTCAGCAGGTGCAATTTAATCAAAATAGAAGAAATACACCCTAGACAACATATGCAACATGAAACCAATTATCACACTGTCAACTTAGAGCAAGCACCTGTGATGGTGGAGTACGGGAGATGAAATCCTCATGTAGACTTGGGACTTCAACTTCATTAGCAGTAGCAGTGGCAAATCTAGAGAGTCTCTGTTTGCGTCGGTGCGGAGGACCACCAACATCCCCTAACTTACTCTTTTCCTTCCTATTTTCTCGATATTGCCTTATGAAGTCAAAACCACAAGAAGATGAATAAAATTAGCTCTGCATAACTGGTTGATGCATGATATGATTTAACACTACTTTGATGTAAGGCAAGCGCAGGATAGGAGGATGGAATATATACAAAAAAGACAGCGTTTCATATTCACACGCATTTATAGGAGGATGTAATATGTATGAAAAAACACTAAGCGGAAGGCATTTCAACAAAATTAGAAGAAATGAAAGCTAGGCACCATATGAACATGCAACCAATATCACTCTATCGTAAAAAGTGTCTCGTCAGAAGTGCCATTTCAAGAAATTAGAAGCAATACAAGCTAGAAGACAATGCAAGATGCAACCTACATCACAGTCCCAAGTTAAATGTGTCTTATGGGTAAGTGATCGCTTGCAGTATAAGTCGAAGCTACGCAGATGCAATTCAACATAATCAGAAGCAATACAAACTAGACATCATACGGAAAACACAACCACATATAACAGTTCCAAGTTAGAGCAAGCACCTGTGATGGTGGAGTAGGGAGATGTGCTCATCATGTACACATATGTTCTAGAAATAGGGACACGTGTCATATTCACAGGCATTATGTGTAAAGTAAGTAGATGCAATTCAATAAAGTTAGAAGAAATACAAGCTAGACATCATACGCAACATGCAACCACATATAATAGTGCCAAGTTAGAGCAAGCACCTGTGATGGTCATGTACACGTATGTTCTAGAAACAGGAACACGTGTCATATTCACAGGCATTATGTGTAATGTAAGCAGATGCAATTCAACAAAGTTAGAAGCAATACAAGCTAGACATCATACGCAACATGCAACCACATATAATAGTGCCAAGTTAGAGCAAGCACCTGTGATGGTGGAGTAGGGGAGATGTGCTCATCATCTACACAACTACGTTGACTGTCTAGCCTTGCGTTGTCTTGTGAATCTTGTTGGGAGCGTGGCGAAGTAGAATCTGTAGAGAACCTCCGTTTCAGTTGCTCGGAAGGACCACCATCATCAAATGCCTTGCCAATTTCCTTCAGCTTCATTGATTTTGCATTGTGAGGTCAAACCGACAATAAAAAGGAATATAATTCGCTCTTCAGAACTCATTCATGCATGATACTGACGAACACTACTCTGATGAAAGCCAAAGTCATGATACGAGGATGGAATATGTACGAAAACTGGACGGCTTGACATATTCACACCTATGATGTGGTAACTAAGCAGAAGGCACTTCAACAAATTAGACTGCAAACTAGACACCATATGAAAGGTGCAATCAATATCACTCTGCCAAGTTAAAACTGTCTCGTCATAGGTGGCATTCATCAAACTAGAAGAATACATGCTAGAAATCATATTCAAGACGCAAACCAATATCTCACTGCCAACTTAAAGGTGTTCCATCATAAGTGACTTATGCAGGATACACAAGAAGAGTAGTTTCATGTAAGAACATGGTGTGATAGACAGATTTAGTATTGATACGTCTCCAACGTATCTATAATTTTTGATTGCTCCATGCTATATTATTTACTGTTTTGGACAATATTGGGCTTTATTATCCACTTTTATATTATTTTTGGGACTAACCTATTAACCAGAGGCCTAGCCCAGAATTGCTGTTTTTTTGCCTATTTTAGTGTTTCGAAGAAAAGGAATATCAAACGGAGTCCAATTGACCTGAAACTCCACGGAACTTATTTTTGGACCAGAAGAAGCCCACAGAGTACCGGAAGCTCACTAGGGAGTCCCGGGCTGCCCATGAGGGTGGGGGGGCCCACCCCCCTAGGGCGCCCTGCCTCGTGGACAGCCCGAGGTCCACCGACGTACTTCTTTCACTCATATATACCCACGCACCCTAAAACTTCCAAGACGAGAATAGATCTGGAGTTCCGCCGCCGCAAGCCTCAGAGCCACCAAAACCAATCGGGACCCTGTTCCAAGACTGCCGGGAGGGAACCCTCACCGGTGGCCATCTTCATCATCCCGGCGCTCTCCATGACGAGGAGGGAGTAGTTCACCCTCGGGGCTGAGGGTATGTACGAGTAGCCATGTGTTTGATCTCTCTCTCTCTCTCTCTCTCTCTCTCTCTCTCTCTCTCGTGTTCTTGATTTGGCACAATCTTGAAGTATCGTGAGCTTTGCTATTATAGTTGGATCTTATGTTGCTTCTCCCCCTCTACTCTCTTGTAATGGATTGAGTTTTCCCTTTGAGGTTATCTTATCGGATTGAGTCTTTAATGATTTGAGAACACTTGATGTATGTCTTGCCGTGCGTATCTGTGGTGACAATGGGATATCACGTGATTCACTTGATGTATGTTTTGGTGATCAACTTGCGGGTTCCGCCCATGAACTTATGCATAGGGGTTGGCACACGTTTTCGTCTTGATTCTCCGGTAGAAACTTAGGGGCACTCTTTGAGGTTCTATGTGTTGGTTGAATAGATGAATCTGAGATTTTGTGATGCATATCGTATAATCATACCCATGGATACTTGAGGTGACATTGGAGTATCTAGGTGACATTAGGGTTTTGGTTGATTTGTGTCTTAAGGTGTTATTCTAGTACTAACTCCAGGGCTGTTTGTGACACTTATAGGAATAGCCCAACGGATTGATTGGAAAGAGTAACTTTGAGGTGGTTTCGTACCCTACCATAATCTCTTAGTTTGTTCTCCACTATTAGTGACTTTGGAGTGACTCTTTGACGCATGTTGAGGGATAGTTATATGATCCAATTATGTTATTATTGTTGAGAGAACTTGCACTAGTGAAAGTATGAACCCTAGGCCTTGTTTCCTAGCATTGCAATACCGTTCATGCTCACTTTTACCATTAGTTACCTTGCTGTTTTTATATTTTCAGATTACAAAAACCTATATCTACCATCCATATTGCACTTGTATCACCATCTCTTTTCCGAACTAGTGCACCTATACAATTTACCATTGTATTGGGTGTGTTGGGGACACAAGAGACTCTTTGTTATTTGGTTGCAGGGTTGCTTGAGAGAGACCATCTTCATCCTACGCCTCCCACGGATTGATAAACCTTAGGTCATCCACTTGAGGGAAATTTGCTACTGTCCTACAAAACTCTACACTTGGAGGCCCAACAATGTCTACAAGAAGAAGGTTGCGTAGTAGACATCAAGCAGTTTCTGGCGCTGCTGCTGGGGAGGTGAGTGCTTGAAGGTATATCTTTAGATCTTGCAATCGAATCTTTTAGTTTGTTTTTTTAGCAGTAGTTTATATTATAAAAGAAAACTACAAAAAAATGGAATTGAGTTTGTCTCATACGCTTCATCTTTTTAATATCTTTCGTGAGTATGATGGAAAGGAAAATTGTGCCAAAGTGTTAGAAGAAGAATGCATTAAAATGTTTGGCACTAGATCTTTGTATGATGAGCATGATTGCAATGTTGTTGGTATGAATTCCTTGAATATCCATGATGCTAATGATATGCAAAGCCACAAGCTTGGGTATGCTATGTTTGACGAAGATGATATTTTTTGTCTCCCAAGTTTTGATGAGCAAATTTATTATGCTGAAAGCATGCCTCCTATCTATGATGAATATTGTGATGACACATATGCTATAAAGAATAATGATAACCATGAAACTTGTCATCTTGATCTTAATTCTCAATCATATGATAGCTATTATGTTGAGTTTGCTCCCACTACTATTCATGAGAATATTTTTGCTTATGTGGAGAGTAATAAAGTTTCTACGCTTGTAGATCATGAAAAGAATGCTTTAGGTGCTGGTTATATTATTGAATTCATTCATGATGCTACTGAAAATTATTATGAGGGAGGAACATATGCTTGTAGGAATTGCAATAATATCAAGTTTCCTCTCTATGTGCTTAAAGTTTTGAAGTTATGCTTGTTTGGCCTTCCTATGCTAGTTGATTATTGTTCCCATAAGTTGTTTGCTCACAAAATCCCTATGCATAGGAAGTGGGTTATACTTAAATGTGCTAGTCATGTTCTTCATGATGCTCTCTTTATGTTTCAATTCTTATCTTTTATGTGAGCATCATTGAAATCATCATGCCTAGCTAGGGGCGTTAAACGATAGCGCTTGTTGGGAGGCAACCCAATTTTATTTTAGTTTCTTGCTTTTTGGTTCTATTTAGGAATAAATAATCCATCTAGCTTCTGTTTATATGTGGTTTTATGTTTTAATTAGTGTTTGTGCCAAGTAGAACCTTTGGGAAGACTTGGGTGAAGTCTTTATGATCATGCTGTAAAAAACAGAAACTTTAGCGCTCACGAGATTAGCTAAATTGTTTTACCGGAGAGTGCTATTTAGTTGATTATTTTTGCAGATGATTACCAGACAAATTCCTCAGGTCCACCAATTTATTTTAGAATTTTTTGAGTCCCAGAAGTTTGCGTTAGTTACGGATTACTACAGACTGCTCTGTTTTTGACAGATTCTGTTTTCATTGTGTTGTTTGCTTATTTTGATGACTCTATGGCTAGTAAAATAGCTTACAAACCATAGAGAAGTTGGAATACAGTAGGTTTAACAACAATATAAATAAATAATGAATTCATTACAGTACCTTGAAGTGGTGTTTTGTTTTCTTTTCGCTAATGGAGCTTACGAGTTTTCGTTAAGTTTTGTGTTGTGAAGTTTTCAAGTTTTGGGTAAAGATTCGATGGACTATGGAATAAGGAGTGGAAAGAGCCTAATATTGGGGATTCCCAAGGCACCCCAAGGTAATATTCAAGGATAACCAAGTTGTCTAAGCTTGGGGATGCACCGAAGGCATCCCTCTTTCGCCTTCGCTCATCGGTAACTTTACTTGGAGCTATATTTTATTCACCACATGATATGTGTTTTGCTTGGAGCGTCATTTTATTTTCTTTAGCTTTTCTTGCTGTTTGAATAAAGTACCAAGATCTGAAATTCTTAAATTTTAGAGTCTTCACATAGCTACATAATTATTTAACAACTCATTGATCTTCACTTATATCTTTCGAGTAGTTTGTCATTTGCTCTAGTACTTCACTTATAACTTTTAGAGCACGGTGGTGGTTTTATTTTGAAGAAATAGATGAACTCTCATGCTTCACTTATATTATTTTGAGAGTATTAAATAGCATGGTAATTTGCTTAATCTTAATATGCTAGGTATTCAAGACTAGTAATAACTTTCTTATGAGTGTGTTGAATACTAAGAGAAGTTTGATGCTTGATGATTGTTTTGAGATATGGAGGTAGTGATATTAAAGTTGTGCTAGTTGAGTAGATGTGAATTTGAGAAATGCTTGTGTTGAAGTTTGCAACTCCCGTAGCATGCACGTATGGTAAATGTTATGTAACAAATTTGAAACATGAGGTGTTATTTGATTGTCTTCCTTATGAGTGGTGGTCGGGGACGAGCGATGGTCTTTTCCTACCAATCTATCCCCTTGGAGCATGCGCGTAGTGCTTGGTTTTTGATGACTTGTAGATTTTTGCAATAAGTATGTGAGTTCTTTATGACCAATGTTGAGTCCCTGGATTATACGCACTCTCACCCTTCCATCATTGCTAGCCTCTTCGGTACCGTGCATTGCCCTTTCTCACATTGAGAGTTGGTGCAAACTTTGCCGGTGCATCCAAACCCCGTGATATGATATGCTCTTTCACATATAAACCTCCTATATCTTCCTCAAAACAGCCACCATACCTACCTATTATGGCATTTCCATAGCCATTCCGAGATATATTGCCATGCAACTTTCCACCATTCCGTTCATCATGACACATTCATCATTGTCATGTTGCTAGCATGATCATGTAGTTGACATAGTAGTTGTGGCAAAGCCACCGCTCATAATTCTTTCATACATGTCACTCTTGGTTCATTGCATATCCCGCACACCACGGAGGCATTCATATAGAGTCATACTTTGTTCTAGTATCGAGTTGTAATCATTGAGTTGTAAATATATAGAAGTGTGATGGTCATCATTTAATAGAGCATTGTCCCAAAAAAAGAGAAAGGCCAAAGAAAAAAAAGAAGGCCCAAAAAAAGGGGGGGCAATGCTACTATCCTTTTTTTTCCACACTTGTGCTTCAAAGTAGCACCATAATCTTCATGATAGAGAGTCTCTTGAGTTGTCACTTTCATATACTAGTGGGAATCTTTCATTATAGAACTTGGCTTGTATATTCCAACGATGGGCCTCCTCAAGTGCCCTAGGTCTTCGTGAGCAAGCAAGTTGGATGCACACCCACTTAGTTTCTTCTGTTGAGCTTTCATACATTTATAGCTCTAGTGCATCCGTTGCATGGCAATCCCTACTCCTTGCATCAACATCAATCGATGGGCATCTCCATAGCTCATTGATTAGCCTCGTTGGTGTAAGACTTTCTACTTTTTTGTCTTCTCCACATAACCCCCATCATCATATTCTATTCCACCCATAGTGCTATATCCATGGCTCGCGCTCATGTATTGCAGAGATTACTTAAGTATGAAACAATTGCTTGGCTTGTAATCGGGTTGTGCATGATGAGAGCATTCTTGTGTGACGAAAATGGAGCATGACTAAACTATATGACTTTGTAGGGATGAACTTTCTTGGGCCATGTTATTTTGAGAAGACATAATTGCTTAGTTAGTATGCTTGAAGTATTATTATTTTTATGTCAATATGAACTTTTGTCTTGAATCTTTCGGATCTGAATATTCATACCTCAATTAAGAAGAATTACAATGAAATTATGCCAACTAGCATTCCACATCAAAAATTATTTTTTTATTATTTACCTACTCGAGGAGGAGCAGGAATTAAGCTTCGGAATGCTTGATACGTCTCCAACGTATCTATAATTTTTGATTTCTCCATGCTATATTATTTACTGTTTTGGACAATATTGGGCGTTATTATCCACTTTTATATTATTTTTGGGACTAACCTATTAACCGGAGGCCCAGCCCAGAATTGTTGCTTTTTTCCTATTTCAGTGTTTCGAAGAAAAGGAATATCAAACGGAGTCCAATTGACCTGAAACTCCACGGAACTTATTTTTGGACAAGAAGAATCCCACGGAGTACCTGAAGCTCACCAGGGGAGTCCCGGGCTGCCCACGAGGGTGGGGGCGCGCCCCCTGCCTCCTGGACAACCCGGAGGTCCACCGACGTACTTCTTTCACCCATATATACCCACGCACCCTAAAACCTCCGAAGACGAGAATACATCTGAGTTCCGCTGCAAAGCCTCTCAGAGCCACCAAAACCAATCGGACCCTCTTCCAAGACTCACCTGCGGAGGGGGGAATCCTCACCGGTGGCCATCTTCATCATCCCGGCGCTCTCCATGACAAGGAGGGAGTAGTTCACCCTCGGGGCTGAGGGTATGTACCAGTAGATATGTGTTTGATCTCTCTCTCTCTCTCTCTCTCTCTCTCGTGTTCTTGATTTGGCACAAACTTGATGTATCGTGAGCTTTGCTATTATAGTTGGATCTTATGTTGCTTCTCCCCCTCTACTCTCTTGTAATGGATTGAGTTTTCCCTTTGAGGTTATCTTATCGGATCGAGTCTTTAATGATTTGAGAACACTTGATGTATGTCTTGCCGTGCGTATCTGTGGTGACAATGGGATATCACGTGATTCACTTGATGTATGTTTTGGTGATCAACTTGCGGTTCCGCCCATGAACTTATGCATAGGGGTTGGCACACGTTTTCGCCTTGATTCTCGGTAGAAACTTAGGGGCACTCTTTGAGGTTCTATGTGTTGGTTGAATAGATGAATCTGAGATTTTGTGATGCATATCGTATAATCATACCCATGGATACTTGAGGTGACATTGGAGTATCTAGGTGACATTAGGGTTTTGGTTGATTTGTGTCCTAAGGTGTTATTCTAGTACTAACTCCAGGGCTGTTTGTGACACTTATAGGAATAGCCCAACGGATTGATTGGAAAGAGTAACTTTGAGGTGGTTTCGTACCCTACCATAATCTCTTAGTTTGTTCTCCACTATTTGTGACTTTGGAGTGACTCTTTGACGCATGTTGAGGGATAGTTATATGATCCAATTATGTTATTATTGTTGAGAGAACTTGCACTAGTGAAAGTATGAACCCTAGGCCTTGTTTCCTAGCATTGCAAAACCGTTCATGCTCACTTTTACCATTAGTTACCTTGCTGTTTTTATATTTTCAGATTACAAAAACCTATATCTACCATCCATATTGCACTTGTATCACCATCTCTTTTCCGAACTAGTGCACCTATACAATTTACCATTGTATTGGGTGTGTTGGGGACACAAGAGACTCTTTGTTATTTGGTTGCAGGGTTGCTTGAGAGAGACCATCTTCATCCTACGCCTCCCACGGATTGATAAACCTTAGGTCATCCACTTGAGGGAAATTTGCTACTGTCCTACAAAACTCTGCACTTGGAGGCCCAACAATGTCTACAAGAAGAAGGTTGCGTAGTAGACATCAAGCAGTTTCTGGCGCTGTTGCTGGGGAGGTGAGTGCTTGAAGGTATATGTTTAGATCTTGCAATCGAATCTTTTAGTTTGTTTTTTTAGCAGTAGTTTATATTATAAAAGAAAACTAAAAAAAATGGAATTGAGTTTGTCTCATACGCTTCATCTTTTTAATATCTTTCGTGAGTATGATGGAAAGGAAAATTGTGCCAAAGTGTTAGAAGAAGAATGCATTAAAATGTTTGGCACTAGATCTTTGTATGATGAGCATGATTGCAATGTTGTTGGTATGAATTCCTTGAATATCCATGATGCTAATGATATGCAAAGCCACAAGCTTGGGTATGCTATGTTTGACGAAGATGATATTTTTTGTCTCCCAAGTTTTGATGAGCAAATTTATTATGCTGAAAGCATGCCTCCTATCTATGATGAATATTGTGATGACACATATGCTATAAAGAATAATGATAACCATGAAACTTGTCATCTTGATCTTAATTCTCAATCATATGATAGCTATTATGTTGAGTTTGCTCCACTACTATTCATGAGAATATTTTTGCTTATGTGGAGAGTAATAAAGTTTCTACGCTTGTAGATCATGAAAAGAATGCTTTAGGTGCTGGTTATATTATTGAATTCATTCATGATGCTACTGAAAATTATTATGAGGGAGGAACATATGCTTGTAGGAATTGCAATAATATCAAGTTTCCTCTCTATGTGCTTAAAGTTTTGAAGTTATGCTTGTTTGGCCTTCCTATGCTAGTTGATTATTGTTCCCATAAGTTGTTTGCTCACAAAATCCCTATGCATAGGAAGTGGGTTAGACTTAAATGTGCTAGTCATGTTCTTCATGATGCTCTCTTTATGTTTCAATTCTTATCTTTTATGTGAGCATCATTGAAATCATCATGCCTAGCTAGGGGCGTTAAACGATAGCGCTTGTTGGGAGGCAACCCAATTTTATTTTAGTTTCTTGCTTTTTGGTTCTGTTTAGGAATAAATAATCCATCTAGCTTCTGTTTAGATGTGGTTTTATGTTTTAATTAGTGTTTGTGCCAAGTAGAACCTTTGGGAAGACTTGGGTGAAGTCTTTATGATCATGCTGTAAAAAACAGAAACTTTAGCGCTCACGAGATTAGCTAAATTATTTTACCGGAGAGTGCTATTTAGTTGATTATTTTTGCAGATGATTACCAGACATATTCCTCAGGTCCACCAATTTATTTTAGAATTTTTTGAGTCCCAGAAGTTTGCGTTAGTTACGGATTACTACAGACTGCTCTGTTTTTGACAGATTCTGTTTTCATTGTGTTGTTTGCTTATTTTGATGACTCTATGGCTAGTAAAATAGCTTACAAACCATAGAGAAGTTGGAATACAGTAGGTTTAACAACAATATAAATAAATAATGAATTCATTACAGTACCTTGAAGTGGTGTTTTGTTTTCTTTCGCTAATGGAGCTTACGAGTTTTCTGTTAAGTTTTGTGTTGTGAAGTTTTCAAGTTTTGGGTAAAGATTCGATGGACTATGGAATAAGGAGTGGAAAGAGCCTAATATTGGGGATTCCCAAGGCACCCCAAGGTAATATTCAAGGATAACCAAGCGTCTAAGCTTGGGGATGCACCGGAAGGCATCCCCTCTTTCGTCTTCGTTCATCGGTAACTTTACTTGGAGCTATATTTTTATTCACCACATGATATGTGTTTTGCTTGGAGCGTCATTTTATTTTCTTTAGCTTTTCTTGCTGTTTGAATAAAGTACCAAGATCTGAAATTCTTAAATGTTAGAGTCTTCACATAGCTACATAATTATTTAACAACTCATTGATCTTCACTTATATCTTTCGGAGTAGTTTGTCATTTGCTCTAGTACTTCACTTATAACTTTTAGAGCACGGTGGTGGTTTTATTTTGAAGAAATAGATGAACTCTCATGCTTCACTTATATTATTTTGAGAGTATTAAATAGCATGGTAATTTGCTTAATCTTAATATGCTAGGTATTCAAGACTAGTAATAACTTTCTTATGAGTGTGTTGAATACTAAGAGAAGTTTGATGCTTGATGATTGTTTTGAGATATGGAGGTAGTGATATTAAAGTTGTGCTAGTTGAGTAGATGTGAATTTGAGAAATGCTTGTGTTGAAGTTTGCAACTCCCGTAGCATGCACGTATGGTAAATGTTATGTAACAAATTTGAAACATGAGGTGTTATTTCATTGTCTTCCTTATGAGTGGCGGTCGGGGACGAGCGATGGTCTTTTCCTACCAATCTATCCCCTTGGAGCATGCACGTAGTGCTTGGTTTTTGATGACTTGTAGATTTTTGCAATAAGTATGTGAGTTCTTTATGACCAATGTTGAGTCCCTGGATTATACGTACTCTCACCCTTCCATCATTGCTAGCCTCTTCGGTACCGTGCATTGCCCTTTCTCACATTGAGAGTTGGTGCAAACTTTGCCGGTGCATCCAAACCCCGTGATATGATATGCTCTTTCACATATAAACCTCCCTATATCTTCCTCAAAACAGCCACCATACCTACCTATTATGGCATTTCCATAGCCATTCCGAGATATATTGCCATGCAACTTTCCACCATTCCGTTCATCATGACACATTCATCATTGTCATGTTGCTAGCATGATCATGTAGTTGACATAGTAGTTGTGGCAAAGCCACCGTTCATAATTCTTTCATACATGTCACTCTTGGTTCATTGCATATCCCGGTACACCGCCGGAGGCATTCATATAGAGTCATACTTTGTTCTAGTATCGAGTTGTAATCATTGAGTTGTAAATATATAGAAGTGTGATGGTCATCATTTAATAGAGCATTGTCCCAAAAAAAGAGAAAGGCCAAAGAAAAAAAAGAAGGCCCAAAAAAAGGGGGGGCAATGCTACTATCCTTTTTTTTCCACACTTGTGCTTCAAAGTAGCACCATAATCTTCATGATAGAGAGTCTCTTGAGTTGTCACTTTCATATACTAGTGGGAATCTTTCATTATAGAACTTGGCTTGTATATTCCAACGATGGGCCTCCTCAAGTGCCCTAGGTCTTCGTGAGCAAGCAAGTTGGATGCACACCCACTTAGTTTCTTCTGTTGAGCTTTCATACATTTATAGCTCTAGTGCATCCGTTGCATGGCAATCCCTACTCCTTGCATCAACATCAATCGATGGGCATCTCCATAGCTCATTGATTAGCCTCGTTGGTGTAAGACTTTCTACTTTTTTGTCTTCTCCACATAACCCCCATCATCATATTCTATTCCACCCATAGTGCTATATCCATGGCTCGCGCTCATGTATTGCAGAGATTACTTAAGTATGAAACAATTGCTTGGCTTGTAATCGGGGTTGTGCATGATGAGAGCATTCTTGTGTGACGAAAATGGAGCATGACTAAACTATATGACTTTGTAGGGATGAACTTTCTTGGGCCATGTTATTTTGAGAAGACATAATTGCTTAGTTAGTATGCTTGAAGTATTATTATTTTTATGTCAATATGAACTTTTGTCTTGAATCTTTCGGATCTGAATATTCATACCTCAATTAAGAAGAATTACAATGAAATTATGCCAACTAGCATTCCACATCAAAAATTATTTTTTTATTATTTACCTACTCGAGGACGAGCAGGAATTAAGCTTCGGAATGCTTGATACGTCTCCAACGTATCTATAATTTTTGATTTCTCCATGCTATATTATTTACTGTTTTGGACAATATTGGGCGTTATTATCCACTTTTATATTATTTTTGGGACTAACCTATTAACCGGAGGCCCAGCCCAGAATTGTTGCTTTTTTCCTATTTCAGTGTTTCGAAGAAAAGGAATATCAAACGGAGTCCAATTGACCTGAAACTCCACGGAACTTATTTTTGGACAAGAAGAAGCCCACGGAGTACCTGAAGCTCACCAGGGGAGTCCCGGGCTGCCCACGAGGGTGGGGGGCGCGCCCCCTGCCTCCTGGACAACCCGGAGGTCCACCGACGTACTTCTTTCACCCATATATACCCACGTACCCTAAAACCTCCGAAGACGAGAATACATCTGGAGTTCCGCTGCCGCAAGCCTCTGTAGCCACCAAAAACCAATCGGGACCCTCTTCCGGCACCCTGCCGGAGGGGGGAATCCTCACCGGTGGCCATCTTCATCATCCCGGCGCTCTCCATGACAAGGAGGGAGTAGTTCACCCTCGGGGCTGAGGGTATGTACCAGTAGATATGTGTTTGATCTCTCTCTCTCTCTCTCTCTCTCTCTCTCTCTCTCTCGTGTTCTTGATTTGGCACAATCTTGATGTATCGCGAGCTTTGCTATTATAGTTGGATCTTATGTTGCTTCTCCCCCTCTACTCTCTTGTAATGGATTGAGTTTTCCCTTTGAGGTTATCTTATCGGATTGAGTCTTTAATGATTTGAGAACACTTGATGTATGTCTTGACGTGCGTATCTGTGGTGACAATGGGATATCACGTGATTCACTTGATGTATGTTTTGGTGATCAACTTGCGGGTTCCGCCCATGAACTTATGCATAGGGGTTGGCACACGTTTCTGTCTTGATTCTCTGGTAGAAACTTTGGGGCACTCTTTGAGGTTCAATGTGTTGGTTGAATAGATGAATCTGAGATTTTGTGATGCATATTGTATAATCATACCCACGGATACTTGAGGTGACATGGGAGTATCTAGGTGACATTAGGGTTTTGGTTGATTTGTGTCTTAAGGTGTTATTCTAGTACGAACTCCAGGGCTGTTTGTGACACTTATAGGAATAGCCCAACGAATTGATTGGAAAGAGTAACTTTGAGGTGGTTTCGTACCCTACCATAATATCTTCATTTGTTCTCCACTATTAGTGACTTTGGAGTGACTCTTTGTTGCATGTTGAGGGATAGTTATATGATCCAATTATGTTATTATTGTTGAGAGAACTTGCACTAGTGAAAGTATGAACCCTAGGCCTTGTTTCCTAGCATTGCAATACCGTTCATGCTCACTTTTACCATTAGTTACCGTGCTGTTTTATATTTTCAGATTACAAAACCTATATCTACCATCAATATTGCACTTGTATCACCATCTCTTCGCCGAACTAGTGCACCTATACAATTTACCATTATATTGGGTGTGTTGGGGACACAAGAGACTCTTTGTTATTTGGTTGCAGGGTTGCTTGAGAGAGACCATCTTCATCCTACGCCTCCCACGGATTGATAAACCTTAGGTCATCCACTTGAGGGAAATTTTCTACTGTCCTACAAACCTCCGCACTTGGAGGCCCAACAACGTCTACAAGAAGAAGGTTGTGTAGTAGACATCAAGTATGTACCAAAAACAGGAAAGCGTGTCATATTCACACGTATCATGTGTAAGCTAAGTAGATGCAGTTTACACTAAGTAGGAGCAATACAAGCTAGACACCATATGCAACATGCAACCAGATATCACACTGCCAAGTTAGAGCAAGCACCTTGGATGGTGGAGTAGGGGAGCGGAGACTTGGACCTTCTAATGCACTATCAATACAAGGAGAATCGCACAGATGTTCTGCTCCGTTGTCGTTCTTCTGAGAGGACCACATCATGGCCTTCCTTACTCTTTTCCTTCCTCTTTCTTGATTTTTCCTTGTCAAGTCAAACCCACAAGAAAAAGGAATAAAATTTGCTCTTCAGAACTCATTGATGCATGATACTGACGAACACTACTTTCATGTAAGGCAGCCGCATGATAGGAGGATGGAATATGTATGAAAAATAGGACAGCGTGACATATTGACATGTATGATGTATAAAGTGTAAACTAAGCACAAGGTGCTTGAACTTGTTAGAATCAATGCAAGCTAGAAACCATATGAAAGATGAAACCAATATCACTCTACCAAATTAAAAGGGTGCCCTAACAAATGTATTTGACCAAATTAGAAGCAATACATGGCGGCAGGCTAGAAATAATATGCAATATGCAACGAATAAAGGTGACTCATCGTAAGTGATTGATGCAGGATACTGAAGAGAGGTAGTTTCATGTAAGAACAAGGTTAGCACATAGATGTAGTGTGTACCAAAAATAGGAAGGCATGTCATATTCACAGGTATAATGTGTAAACTAAGTAGATCCAAAATACCCTAATTAGAAGCATTACAAGCTAGACACCGTATGAAACATGCAACCACATATCAAACTGTGAAGTTAGAGCAAGCACCTCTGATGGTGGTGTGGGGGAATTGCGGTCATCAACTAGAGAGCTACGTTGACTATATTCATTTAGCCTTGTTGTTTCTTGAGAATCATGTGGGGAGGATGACACTGCACTCTTTAAACGAGTATGGCGTCTCACAGTAACCCACTCGGGTGACCTGCCTCATCATAAGTGATTGACGAGGGATACAAAAGAGCATTAGTTTGATGTACTAACATGGTTAATAGACATATGTAGTATGTATCAAAACAGGAAGGCATGTCATTATCAAAGGTATAATGTGTAAAGTAAGCAGATGCAATTTAACCAAATTGGAAGCAATACAAGCTAGACACCATATGCAACATGCAACCACATTTGACAACAAGCAAAGTTAAAGCAAGCACCAGGATGGTTGTGTGCGGCAATTGAGATCATCAAGCGAGCTACGCCATCGTCTCCAATCACGACATCAAGCATCCTTTAGAGCGCTGAAACGCTTAGTGCTTATCTTCAAATTATACTGGAGCGACTTCTGTCTTTTCTTTTCAGCATTCATCAACACTGCATCAGAGTCTGAAATACCCATGCATAAAAAACAATAGTGTGAGTACGGGTGAAATGTGTGCACTATTAGTACAGTTTAAAGGTAGCAGATAGCAGGTCGGTGAGAAATAAATGACGGGAGACATATGATAGCTCTACAACATGCACGACACACTAAATTACTACATGATTGTATGAAAATAACATTCGACTGAAAACAAATAGGTCAGTCCATTTTTTCTGCACCGTCCGATGTACAAAGAACGGGCAGATCGCCTACCTCCAGCCAGTTAGTGTTGACGATCTTCCTCGAAACAGCAGCGACCACCGGCCCAGTCCCCTGCCTGCGCCCTCCCCTCGACCTCCCGCACCGCCGTGCTTGGCACCGCCCCTCGGCCATCCATTCAAGCCCCGCCAACCTGCAGATCAGGCGCAAGCAGCTCCTGCGCCCCACACCCTTATGATAGACACTGATGCGCCGCTTCCTCGGTGAACAGGCGGACTAGGTGCTCCGCGCGCCTAAGCAGGTGCTGCTTCTTTTAATTGCGGTTCGACTGACCCTGAATTGAAATCCAGGCGGGCTACTGACCTCTAGCAAAGGTGAAATAGTAAAGGGAGGAAACCTTGTGCATTTAGTATCACGAAGAAGATGCAGTAAGAAGTGCTCAGCTAGTTTCTTTCGTGGGATGAATACGGTGTGAGCAGAGACGTAAAGTTTGCACGAATAAGGGAAGAGAAGTACCTCTTTCTGCTGGCAGTGTTGTGTCCTCCTTCTGTTTTTCCAACGATCTTCTTGTGGTTCGCTGGAAACGAGAAGTTGTGGAGGACGATGCAGCCTTGGACGAACCCATGGCCAAGTTGTTGAGTGTGGTGCGGTGGCCATCTGTCGACGGCGGGGAACCAGATCCAAGGCGGTGAACGACGGCGTAGCGGGAATAGCTCCGGTGCGGTGGACGGTTGCGACAGTGGAGCGGCAGCAGTGAGGCGCAGGACGACGTGGTCGGAGTGGTTCTGGTATGGTGCACGTCGGCGTCGGCGTCATGGAGGCAGCTCTACCTCGGCTTCAGCTGCTAAGTCCTTGAGGGCGTTGCGGTTGCGGTTGCGTTGGATGACAACGTCGGGGTACCGGCTCCGACGTGATGGAGGAGGGCTGGGGTTTCGCGGCTGGTGGAGAGGGTGTTTTGGCGCCCACAGAGTATGAATGCGGAAACGGAGGGAGGCGGGGAACTAAGGGGGAGCAATGTTTCGGTTTGGGACGCGCTTGTTTGAAATTTGGGGAAAGTTACAAACTTTGCCCCCATCTAAAATTTGTGACATATTGCGGGTTGGGGGTAGGACAGTAATCTCTGGTGTCCCAAATGTGGGCGGGATAGATTTCGGCCGAGCACATGGGTGTTTAGGCACACACGGCGTATGGATGCTTCTCGGAGGCGGTTGAGACTGGCGTCTTGGTGAAGTCACAAACCTACCCCGGTTTAAACCTTTGGACATCGGGCTGATAGGCTACACGGGCCAGAGTCAGGATAGTTGTCGGGGAGAACCGATCGTGTCCCACGAGCACCTACGGGACCTGGGTCCCTTGTGGTTCGGAGGGGGGCGGAGATTGCACAAAGAGCGGATCGAGGCGATGCACACGAGCAGATTTACCCAGCTTCGGAGCTCTCCGGAGAGATAATACTCCTACTACTGCTTTGTGGATTATCTTGTGTTCTTGCTAGGGAGCAATGGGAGCTACAAGACCTAGCCTGAGTGTGGTTTCGTATGAGTATGATGAACTAAGCCGGAGCTGGACCGAACCCTTTCTACGTTGCACTTGGGCCTCCTTTTATAGGCACAAGGGGTCACCACATGTGGCAAGTAGACAAGGGTACGATAGTAAAAACATAGGTTGGTACACCGCACTATACAAAGGTACAGAATCTATACCTAACTCGACGGCAAGGGACAAGAGTCATCAATGCCCGCCTCGATCGCCTCAACAGGTAACAGGACCGCAAGTGCGCCTCCGCTTGCCACGATGGTAACTTGTCGGCGCCGCTTATCGCTACTCCCGCTGGCTGCACAGCCCGTCGACACGCTGCAGCTTGGGAGAGCCCGTGGTGACACGCTGGCGGGTGAGCTGGAGCGAGATGAAGAGAGGTTGCCCGCCCGAAGCGCCTTGCATGCGAGGAACCTTGTCGCGCTGGGGCTCGGCGCCACCAAGCCTTCCCAAGAAGATCCTCTTGCCGGGCCTTGTTTCCTTCGCTACCGAGTGGCCTTCCGCAAGCTCCTCTTGCCGGGTCTTGATTACTTTGTTTTTGAATGGCTCCAAGGGAGCCGCCGAGGATCTTGGCGGTCATCGGGCCAGCCTGCCATGGGCGCTGTAACTGTCTGTGCACGAGTTCGGGATACTAGGGTACCCCTACTCTAGTACACCGACAGGAGCCCCCGGGCCTGGGCCACACACGGCGCCAAGCTCTGTTGGGCCAGGCCCAAAACAGTGCACGGGCACGCATGGTCTTGATTACGCCGTTATTTGCCTTGGACCCACCACGTCTCCCACGAACGGCACGCACCGGACGTGGCGTCGTGGGGGAGATCGTGGGGCTTTCTTTAATGGGAAAAATCGGAACGCCCGTCCCCTCTTCCCTTTATAAGCGGGGGAACAGAGGCAGGGCGCCCACTTGCCCTTGCTGTCACATCAGAAACCCCGCCGCTTTCCCTTTCTTCTCGAGCCCAAAGAGAGCGACGCCCGCCTCCATTGCCACCGGTGCTACTAACGCCGTCGGCTTCCTCCACCACCACTCCCTATGGCTCAAGGCCGACAAGGAAAAGGCGGAATCGGCCGAGGCGTAGCGGCTCATGGCGCTGCGGAAGGAGCGGGCTCTCTTCGATCCCCGCTCAACAGAAGGAGCTGCGGAGCTGTACTACCTCTTCGGTCAACGGCGACCAGGCGCACTCCAAGACGAGGGTCATCTCCGCCGCCACATCTGCTAAGGTCTCCATCGGGTACCCCTTCTTCGCGATTTTCTTACAGTGCGGGCTCTGCCCGCTTTTTCCGAATTCTTCTGCGATGTCATGAACACATATGGCCTCCGCCTCCTTGACTTCACCCCAACGCCATCCTCACCATGGCTGCTTCGCACACTCTCTGCGAGAACTTCGCCGGGTCCATCCAAATGTCGCACTCTTCCGCCACTACTTCTCACCCCTGCGTAGAGAGAGGAGAGCCGCTTGTCGGAGGAATTGCATGGACCTCTAGGATCGGCAAGAAGGAAGCGATCTTGACGGAGAGTTGCGCAGCAAGTGGGAGGAGGAGAGCTGACTGGTGTTGGATCTTAGAGGAGGAACCACAGCCCTTCACCGCCTGCGGCCAGACACCCATAGTTCAAGGGTAACGATTGGAGCAACTTGGCGCCAGAGGACGACAAGTTGAAGATTGCCACGACTAGGATTTTATGCCTCCGCAAGCAGGGCTTACCGTAGGAGCGAGTTGGCGCGACTTCCTTCGCCGCCGCATTGCGCCTTGCAGGAGAGAGGAGGCCTGCTTGGGAATTCCGAACGCGGCGGATATCATGAGGCTGCGCCAGGTCTGAATTGGAATTTCACTACCTTGGAGCTTGACGGCATGTCGGGGAGCTGTTCAAGCTCAAGCGGATAACCCTGGATGGTGCATGTTGCCGAGGGGAGTTGTGCCCTTGTGCAACAACTCGTCGCTTGATAGCATCCGCGCGATAATGCCGTTGTGCGATTCCCATGGAATCGTTCCAACTTGGCAGGAGCCCGCCGATGACATAGTGCAGCAGTTCTTCGACAACCTGGTTGAAGTGCCGATCCGCGCCGACGAGCAGAGGCGGCTCACCCGCGACACCACCGATCAGGAGATGGCGCGCATCGCCACGAGGTTGGAGGAGGCTGCAGAGGCTGCTGCCGCCTGCGCGTTTGGGTTCACTGTCGAGGAGGCAGAGAGGGCCGAGGCGGCAAGCCTTGCCGACCGAGAAGAGTTCGTCGGTGAGGAGGAGCAGACCGAGCCCGACAACGAACCAAGCGAGCCTGCCGGGGGCGCCTCTCCTCCGCCGTCAAGTAACTTGCCGCAGGAGGAGCCCGCTGCCCCGCCAAGGAGACGCCTTCGGAAGACTGGAGAAGTGGCGGGGGAACACATGGCCCAACAGCCGCCTCGCCGCCCGACGCGCTCCACCGCGGCAAGCACTGTTGCCGCGGGAGCGCCTCATTCCGCCACGGCGACGGGCGCGGGTCTTCGAGTCGCGCCCTGTACTCCGCCAAGCGTCCGAGGGAATCTTCTCCCCAATCCGTCGCGCCGGGCAGAGTTCGATCTCTCCGCCTCGGCCCGAGGAAGAAGAGGAAGAGTAAGATCTTGTCGCTGCTACTTGTAATCTTCCGATTTATTGCTTTATCTTACGCCCGACCGCTTCACTCAACCTTCTTCTTCAGACGTTAGCTCAGAGGGCGCCAAGAGGGCCAAGACGCCGGTGGTTGTTGTCTCGGACGACTTCCCAATGGCTGTGGGGACGCTCTGAACTCCCTTGCGGACCAGCAACCTTCAACAGAGCAGCCCCAAAGATAGCCCCCAACAGAAGTGTATGGTGTACTCCTCAGGTTTGGGCGCGCTTGGGTGCTTCTCCGTTCTCGATATCTGGTTTGTTGAATTGTGTAGGAGCAGAGCAGCCCCATCAGAAGTACCGAGGTCACTCCCAAAGTTCTCGCTTGCTTCAACTACGCCGCCAAGGAAAACTCTCGCCAAGGGAGCGCTCCAGCAAGGGAGGCCTCTCCGACAAGGGAGCTTCCCGACAAGGACCAGCGCCGACAACCCTCCCAGTAGTGGAGACCGCGCAACAGATCCCGCTGCAGTGTGATTTTCTTGTTTGATAATTTCCCTTGGGTTCTTTCTTCTTCTGTTCTTCTCTTTCAACATCCGCCCGACGAAGCTTTCTTCTTGACCATCGATCCATCTCACGGAGATCCGATGGAGATTGAGGCCGCCGGCGAGGAAGACGCTCGCGGCGACAATGTCGACGCCGCCAACATGGAGGAGGAGGCTGGCGCTGACGGGCCCGCCGTCGAGGAGGCCGCCGAGGCTGCTGGCACAGAGGCTGGGGAGGAATCTGGCGATCGTACTGACGGCCCTGAGGCCGCAGGAGCGCCAGGCGCTGCACCGACCGCTGATCCTCCCGCCACCGACGCCGCGCCTGACTCCGAAGAGCCCCAGCCCGGCGCCTACCGGAAGGCTGGCGAGGGTGTCTTTATCAAGCTCCCCTGGGCATCAAGTTCCAGGGCACCGGCTGAGGGGGAGACCTTCGACGCAGAACTGCTTGCCTCGGCTGGGCTGTCGCTGGTCGATGCTTCGAGCAGCAGCAACGATGAGCCTGAGGAGGAGCAGCTGCTGAGGAGGTTGTTATCGCCTACCGCGCCGACAAACCAAACTGAGTCTGTGGAGGCGCTTGTCGCGAGGGCGGAGCTGACTTGGAGAAACGCGCGAAGAGCTCCGTGCGCCAACAAAGAAACTCTCCGGGATATAGCAGAGGCGCGGAGCAGCTTGTCGAGGAGCGCACGCCTTCATCCTGGAGAAGGGCGAGGTCGAGGAGCAGCAGAGGCTTGCCGGCGAGAAGCTCTCCGCGCGAGAAGGTGAGCTGGCGCAACGGAAGATCAATCTCGATAGCTTTGAGGAAGATCTCGCCGTGCGCGAGCAAACGATTGGCGGGCCACTTCAGGAGGCAAAGGATGTCGCTGCGGCTGCCGAGGCCGCCAAGAAGGAATCGAGACGAGGTGGCTCAGCTGGAGTCCACCTCCGTAAGAGCGCCGAGGAGGTCGCCGGATTGAAGCGCGAACGTGAGAAGGACGCCTACACCCTTGGCGAGCTGCAAGGTCGCTTTGCTGAAAAGATCAAGGAGATCAATGCCGCCAAGGACGTCAAGGCGGATCTGGAGCTGAAGCTGACCACCCTGACGGAGACGTTGAATGGCGCCAAGGAATGGGAAACGGGCCTGCTGGAAAAGATCAAGGCCACCGAGGAGTTGCTGTCGAATGCTGTGACCGCCCAGAATAATCTTCGAGACAGCATAATGCATCGATGAAGGTCTTAGGACACCGCCACGGCATTCATAATGAGCTGATGGAGCTGGGGATGACAGATCTTGGGTACTCCACCGACGAGAAGCTTCAACCCAGCGTCAAGCTCAGCCTATTCTTTAAAGGCGTGTTGGCGGGTATCCAGCGGCTCCGGGAAGAGGTTCCAAAGCAACTGGCGGAGGAATCACGCCAAGTCTGCGCCGAGGCTCTCCAGAAGGTGTTGATGAAGGTGGCCTTCTGCAACCCAGGTGTCGACTTCACCAAAGCCCTCAAATCCCTGCCTCCATCCGCCGATGTTGAAGCGCTCAAAGCCCTTGTCGCACCCATTGTGGACAGGGTGAGTGGAGTTAAGAGGCTCGAGGGCGACCGCGTGGACTAGGCCGCCAAGTCTATCTTTTCTCTTGTCGCTGTAGATCATGTTTAGATAAAAAGTCTATTAAATCTGCGACAAGTTATTATGTAATATACACTATCTTAGGCAATCGAATGCAATGTTATTTCCTTTACTCGATTTCTTCCTTTGTATGTTTATACCCTACGCTTTCAGGGGAACTTGTCAGTGCAAACACCTTTGCCGCGAGCGCCGAGTGCGGAACTTCAGCAGCCTGCTGGCGATGCCGCCTCCGACAAGCAACCTTGTCGCAACTAGTTGTAGCACACTTAAGTTGTTGAGCGGACTCAAACAAAGTAAGGCGCCAAGCCGATCGCGAGTCGGTTCCTCCGCGCATGTGTTTTCCATACAAAGTACTATTGTTCGAGGAAGATAACTTAAAAATTTAAAACTGATCGCTTAAACTTAGCAACTTAGCTTTTCTCGTTGTCCATTTTCCGCAAGGCGACAGCCTCGAAGCGACGCTATGCCCACACCATTATCTTCTCCTCCCCCCCCGGTGAACTTGTGGGTGGATGAACCTTCTTCTTGTTTGAGAAGAAAGAAGAGAAAAGAATGTTATGGAGCCTAGTGGCTCGTTATCTCTTACCGGGTGTGGATGCTGCACAAAGTGTTAGTAGACACATGCATATATGATTATGAGGGCATGTATTGACAAGTTGTGCGCAACACATAGGCTTTACTGATGCACGGGTCTGCGCCCGCTTTGTACAAAGGATTACATGCAACAGCTGCAAGACTTGTATTAAAGGGTGGTTGCTTAACGGGTTCCGCAACCGCTACTCATGGGTAAAACTTATGAAGATGCTCTATATTCCAGGAATTGCTCACCGGAAGGCCATCTTCGGTCTCAAGGCGGACAACGCCGGCCTAGTGACTCGCTTTCACCCGATAAGGGCCTTCCCACTTCAAGGCCAACTTGTTGGAATTCTTGGCGGATTGAACGCGCCAAGAACAAGGTCGCCTTCCTCGAAGCTTCTCGCATTAACTTTGCGGCTATGGTAGCGACGCAAAGCTTGCTGGTAACGAGCAGCTCGTGACAAGAGCTCAAGACGATCTTCCTCGAGGAGCAGCACGCCATCTTGTCGCAGCTGCTCTTGCTCAAGCTCATCATAAGCAAGCACTCGAGGTGACCCATACACGAGTTCCGTGGGGAGAACTGCCTCTGCCCGTAGACTAGAGCAAAAGGTGTCCGCCGGTGGCTCGATTTGGCGTCGTCTGATCGACCAAAGAACCACCGGTAGCTCTCGATCCAGCTTTTTCCGCGACTTGCGCAGCTTCGCCGAAAGTTCTGGTCTTGAGTCCTCGCAGACTTCAGCGCTTGCTCTCTCTCGCTGACCGCTGCTTCTCGGATGAGCAATGAAGCAAAGCAGATCTTGGCGCCAAGATCTTGGGCGATCGCATGAAGGTGCGGCTCAGGAACTGTGGTGCCGTTGTCGGTGATGATCCGTTAGGAATCCCAAACGGCAAACAATTGACTGAAGAACTTGACGGCCGACTGTGCTGTCACCTTCCTCATCGGTTCCACTTCCGCCACTTTGTGAACTTGTCGATTGCGACATACAAGTATTCAAAGCCCCGGCGGCTCGGGGAAAGGGCCGAGGATGTCGAGCCCCTGCATCGAGAAGGGCCAGGATAAAGGGATCGCCCGGAGAGCTTGAGCTGGTTGGTGTATCTGTTTGGAATGGAACCGCACGCTTCACACTTTGTTACTTGTGCAGCCAGCATCCGGAGGGCTTCGCCGAAGAAACCTTGCCGGAAAGCTTTGCGGCAAGTGCTTTGCGCCAATGTGGTGACCACATATGCCTCCATGTATCTCTCGCCAACAGCTTCGCCCATCTTCCCAAAGAAATACACTTCAATTTCACACTGCTCGGTCTTCTTCATGCAAAGGTGTTGTCAACAAACTGGTACATACTTGACTGCCATGCTACTTTTTCCGCTTCTTCTTGCTCTTCGGAAGTTCTCCGTCTCAAGGAAATGGACGATTTGTGTGCCCATGCCGGAGCCTCGTGGCTCGACAACAAGAACTAAAGGCTCATCCATCATCAAGGAACATCAGCTTCGCGGCAAGAACTCGTGGGTCCGCTGGCTTGATGATCCCGGCAAGTTTGCCAGAGCGAAACTTGTCGGGAGCGCTTGTTTCAACGATACAAACTGATGGTTTGTCGGAGCATACCGCTCCTCGCTGATTCTTGCGCTGGCTTTAGGGACCTTCTTGGCGGCGGCTTCGAGAGCTCGCCGGAAAGTAGTCGCCGAAACCAATTTTCTTTTCTTGCTCGTCTCTGCTGATGGTGTTACGGTTGGTTGAGTCAGCTTGAGCACAAAATTCCTGGTTCCACAGTAACTTAAGTGCGGCACATTTGGAGAGGCCATCACTATATCATTCTCGAGCTCTTGAACGTGTTCCATTTGCAGCCTTCAAAGTGCTCTTCTAGCTTTCTCACTTCATCGACGAGGCTTCCATCAACGGACTTTGATAATCTTTATTTACT
The DNA here is from genome assembly GCA_021605205.1 of Aegilops longissima. Classification (NCBI taxonomy): domain Eukaryota; kingdom Viridiplantae; phylum Streptophyta; class Magnoliopsida; order Poales; family Poaceae; genus Aegilops; species Aegilops longissima. Next base: position 66,710 of record JAHIAM010006033.1, on the reverse strand, counting down.
TGGCGGACGACCAGTTGCGTAGTCCCCGACAATGAGCTTCTTAATCCCAAGGTTTACAAAGAATCTCGAGACCGCAAGCAAACCTTCATACTCTGCAGATTGTTTGTTGCTTGTTCCTTGGGAAAGTGCATTTGGACTATGTACTTGAGGTGCTCTCCGGTGGGTGCCATAAGCAGCATGCCGGCACCGGCGCCTTGCAGCGAGAAGGCACCATCGAAGTACATCAGCCACTCTTTATTTGCTTCTTTGACGGGATGCTTGTCTCGGGAATTTCTTCATCTTATGCTGACGCCCATTCTGCTATGAATTCCGCCAATGCTCGCTCCGATAGTTGAAGTGCTTTCAAACTTGAGACCAAAGCTTGACAGTTCTAGTGCCCACTGACGATTCTCGCCTGTTGCTTCGGATTTTGTAATATCCTTTTCAACGGAAAGCGAGTGACAACTGTTATGTCATGTGCTTGGAAGTAATGGCGCAGATTTCTCGAGGCCATGAGGAGGCCGAAAAGCAACTTCTGCACACCAGAGTACCTTGACCTAGCCCCCTCGCAGAAGGGAACCGACAAAGTAGACTGGCGCTGCACCATCTTCTTCTCAGATCTTGTCGCAACCTCGCGCTGATCCGTCCTTGTCGGGACCAGAGCTTGACGGCGAAGCCCCTTGCTTGTCGCCGGATGCGCTCGCCTCGCTGTCGGCTCATCATCTCGCCTCCCTCTCCGCTACTAACGCAGCACTAACCACTTGATTGGTTGCCGCTATATACAGCAGCAACTTCTCTTGTGGCCTAGGTGCGACAAGTATTGAGCGGAGGACAGTATCTCTTCAAGTCTCGCAGCGCAGCCTCCGCCGAGAGTCCATTTCATTGACCTGCTTTTTCAAAATCTTGAAAACGGCAGGCGCTGCTCAGCAGACTTAGAGATGAACTCGCTTTGAGAGCAGCCACGCAACCGCAAGTCTTCCGACATCCTTGACGCGCTTTGTGCTTCGATCTGCTCAACGGCCTTGATCTTGTCGGGATTGGCTTCAATTCCCGCCGAGACACAAAGAACCCGAGGAGCTTGCCGAAGGGACTCCAAACACGCACTTCTCGGGTTGAGCTTGAGGTTGATCTTGCGCAGATTTGCAAACGCCTCATCCAAATCCTGAATCGAGTTGCTTTGTCCTTGCTCTTGACCACTATGTCATCCATGTAAGCTTCTACATTTCGTGTATCTCGGCTCAAAGGCATCATGGACTACTCTTGCAAAGGTTGAACCAGCATTCTTTAAACCGAAAGGCATTCAGATGAAGCAAGATGTGCCACATGGTGTAATGAATGCAGTTTTCTCTTCATCCTCTTCTGCCATGAAGATCTGATGATATCCTGAATATGCATCAAGAAATGAAAGCAGATCACATCCAGCCGTGGAGTCAACAATCTGGTCGATACGTGGCAAGGGAAATGGGTCTTTGGGACAAGCTTTGTTAACATCAGTGAAGTCAATACAAAGTCTCCATTTCCCATTAGCCTTATGCATAACCACCGGATTGGCCAACCACGGGATGGAGGACTCCTCCGACAAGCCCCGCCGCTTCTAACTTCTTGATTTCTTCGCTATGAAATCTTGGCGCCCAACGCTGCTTCCTAACTTTTTGCTTGACGGGCCGCGTGAGGACAGACAGCCGGTGATGCTCAATTACTTCCTCGAACACCGGGATGTCGATGGTCGCCATGCAAACACATCGACATTCGCCAGAAAGCAACGAGCTCGCTTTCCTATTTAGGGTCAAGCGTGGCAATCGATGGTGAAGGTACCACCGTGTCGCCCTCCTTGGCGGGCACCTTCTTGGTCTTCGGCGGAGCTACCATCGCCTTTCTTGTACTTGCCGGTGGAGCTCGATGGTGCGCCCTCGACGGTAGCGCAGCACTCCGAGGAGGTGCGCTTGCCGGAGTGGGCATCAGAGTTCTTGCCGGACTTGTTGGTCTTCTTCTTCCCCCCGGGAGCTTCAGCGGCAAGTGGTTTGCTATCTATCGCGGCTGCTGCATCCCGGTAAATCTTGTCGGCGCAGATAAGCGCATCCTTCTTGTCGCCATGGACAGAAATGACGCTTATCGGGCCGGGCATCTTGAGTAGGTTGTAAGCATAATGAGAGGCGGCCATGAACTTGGCGAGTGCTGGACGGCCAAGTATGCCATTGTAGGGCAATGGGAAATCGGCGACGTCAAACGTGACCTCTCTCGTTCTGAAGTTGAGCTCACGCCAATGTTACCGCAACGTGATCTTCCCTTTGGGCTTGCTCCTTCCTCGGTTGATTCCTTGAAAGTACCAGTTTCTTCGAGCTCATTGTCGTGGATTTGAAGTTTCGGAGCACCGCAGGAGATCAAATTCAGGCCGCCCCACCGTCAACGAGCATCTTTGTGACCTTGAGGTTGCGGATGGTTGGTGAGACCAACATCGGCAAGCACCCGACCGCAGTGATGCGATCAGGGTGATCCTCAATGTCAAAGATGATGGGCGGCTGGACCACTTCGAGGTTTGCGGACTCTATGGATGGTTCTGCTGCATTGACCTCACGCATCCATTGCTTGAGTTGGCGGTGCGAGGTATGCAGAGACGCACCACCGCCAACGCAAAGCGACCTCCGCTGCCTTTTGAAACTCCTGCTCATCAGCTTCATCGCCTTCCATGTCCTCGCCATCTTCATCTTCATCTTCTTCCTTGTCACGGCCGCTGGGAGGTCTGTCTCTTGCCGCTGCTTGGCCTTGCCGCGACGCCCTCCCCGACCGGTCTTTTCTACTTGCTGCACTGCACCTTCTGGCTTTCTCCTTGTCTCGCCGTCAGATTCAGCTCTCTCAGAGCTCAACAAGCTGCTCGACTTTCTTGCAGCTCGAGATCGTGGCCCTTGGTGCGGTGGATTTTACAAGATTACTTGTTGAGCTGTCAGTTTGTCGGCGGTCACACAAATTGGCGGTCGGCGCCAACAAAGAACCTCCTTGCCGGAGCCACCACTTTGGCTTTGTTGGCGGCACCATCCTTGCCGGACTGCTCGACAACTAGTACTTCTTGGTTTTTCTTCCTCCTCGTTGTTTCGCCACGGCTATTCCTTGCCGGGCGATCCCTCACCGCCGACTCTGCCCCACATTCTCTCCCGAGTCTTCTTCCTTCTTCAGCAAGGCACACTTGTCGGCCAGGCATAGAGCTCACGACGTTTTTCACTTTGCACATCGCCATGTCCTCCTCATCCTGCGGTTTCGTACATTCTGATGAAATGCACCGATCACCGCGCAGGGTGGATGTCCGGATGTTGTAATGCACACGGCTGAATCTCTCGATGAATTTGCGCAGGACTCTCCTTCCTTCCGGGCGCAGTAGGTGAAGGTCACTCTCCGGCCATGAGGCTTATGGTCACTCGTGAAGGCGCCAACAAACTGGTGGCACAAGTCTGCCCAAGAAGAAATAGAGTTGTCCGCAAGTGCATGAGCCAGATCTCGACGCTTGGCTTGAGCACTAGAGGAAAGTAGTTGGCGAGGATCTTGTCGTTCGCCCCCGCGCCTGCACCGCGATGGTGTAGATGCCGAGGAACTCCGATGGGTGTGTCCCGCCATCATACTTCTCCGCACATCTGGTATGAAGTTTTTCTTGTCGGGCCACCGGACTTGCCGCAGCTCACGAGTGAACGCAGGGCAACCTATCACAGACGCAGGTCGCCTGTTCTTCGGGCGCATGCATATCGACAGGGGCCCGCGCGCTGGTCGGATTGACGACGCTTCTCGACGCCGACACGGGTTCGAGCGCTTCTTCTTGCCGCTCGTGAGAACTTGGCGCTGGTCGCGACGAGTCATGGATCCGACGACGCAGCGGAGTCGCTGCCGAGGTGGATCCGCGAGTCGGCGATCTTGGTCTTCGGACGGGAGTGCACGGTAGCTGCACCCCGCAAGTCTCGCCGCCATCAGCTCGCGTTTTGTCGCCAGCGCGCTGCGCAGGCACTCGGTTGTCGGGGACGCCGCCGCTGGCGGCCGATGAGACTCTGAATTGTGGCCTCCATTCGCCGACCTTTGTCGGCCGCTGGAGGGTAATCTAGAAGTAGCTGTGTTTTGCCAAGGCTTCGCTGGTGTGTTGGTGGCAACGGTGTACGAAGCGAGGAGCGGAGGTGCTCGACTCCCAACCAAGTTAGAGGAGCAGCATCCCGCCTAAGCGATCAGCACTCCACTGCATCGCATGCCGAGGCGCATGCGGTCTCGAGGGCCTCGGATCCTCCAGCTTGGCCTTGATCCAACGAGCGATGGTGCCGCGAGCATCATGACGCTGCCGGTCCCGCTACCTCCTGCGAGGGACGCGGTGCGGACTCGGACGCCGACGCCTGCGGCTGCCTTGTCCTTGACCCGGCGGCATTGTGGGCTCTCTCGACGACGCCGTTCTTCCGCTAACAGCTTCCCCACCACCGACAGCTCCGGTGGTGGTGGGTTCGACACGGACGGCTCTGCTGCTGCCGAAGACTTCTTCTTCGGCGCCATGTTGACGAAGATGTCGATGAAGTTGCTCGTGTGACCGCTGGATCGGGTTCACACAGCCTCGATGCCCCTTACCTGGCGCGCCAAAGATGTCGGGGAGAACCGATCGTGTCCCACGAGCACCTACGGGACATGGGTCCCTTGTGGTTCGGAGGGGGGCGGAGATTGCACAAAGAGCGGATCGAGGCGATGCACACGAGCAGATTTACCCAGCTTCGGAGCTCTCCAGAGAGATAATACTCCTACTGCTGCTTTGTGGATTATCTTGTGTTCTTGCTAGGGAGCAATGGGAGCTACAAGACCTAGCCCGAGTGTGGTTTCAGATGAGTATGATGAACTAAGCCGAGCTGGACCGAACCCTTTCTACGCTGCACTTGGGCCTCCTTTTATAGGCACAAGGGGTCACCACATGTGGCAAGTAGACAAGGGTAAGATAGTAAAACATAGGTTGGTACACCGCACTATACAAAGGTACAAGAATCTATACCTAACTCGACGGCAAGGGACAAGAGTCATCAATGCCCGCCTCACCGCCTCAACAGTGTAACAGGGACCGCTGGCGCGCCCATTTGCCACGATGGTAACTTGTCGCCGCTATCGCTACTCCCCGCTGGCTGCACAGCCTGCCGACACGCTGCTTGGGAGAGCCCTGTGGTGACACATTGGTGGGTGAGCTGGAGCGAGATGAAGAGAGGTTGCCCGCCTGCAAGCGCCTTGCCGCTGCAGGAACCTTGTCGCTGGGGGTTTCGGGCGCCCACTGCCTTTCCCGCAAGATCCTCTTGCCGGGCCTTGTTTCCTCCGCTACTCGAGTATTTTCCCGCAAGCTCCTCTTGCCGGGTCTTGATTACTTTGTTCTTGAATGGCTCCAAGGAGCCGCTAAGGATCTTGGCGGTCATCGTGCCAGCCCTCGCCATGCGCGCAGAATCGTCTGCACGAAGTTCGGGATACTAGGGTACCCCTACTCTAGTACACCGACAATAGTAATTTCCTACCACCAAACATTAGTCTCGCGCGGTTTCGAGTGACCAGAGGCCTATTTGGCACTTCATTCAATATTTGGGAGCAGAAGCATTAACGTTTTCGGTTCTCTTGAATTGAACTTTCAGGATTTGTCAAACTTCACAAATCTTTACTCTTGAAAATCCTAAAGCTACGATTATTTTGGAATGGAAGGGGTACATTTGAATATACATTGTACACGAGTATTATTAAATAATATGCAACTTACCTCAGCTCATGCATGGTTCCAGATATAATCTCCTTGGTTGCAAAAAAAGTTAGACATGCGTATGAATATATAGAGCATGTTCAAATGCACAACAAAGATTGATGCCCCCTTTTACATCTGATTTACAAATGCCATTATCTCGGGTTCAAATAGATGAATGCACTTCCTATGAATTCGAATCTTCAAAACCCCCTTTATGTTGAATTCGACATGTATTCTATTTCAGAGCTAGCAATTTGAATGTATCCATGCAAGTGACAAATGTATAAAGTGCTTCACACTAACAACATGGAGTGCACTAATTAATGTTTATATATGAATTACAAAAGCATCCATTGCCTGTATTTCAAACCGCTCTCATTCTATGGATCAATAATATGAAATAAACACATGCACATGCTAGAATTCAATAGAGTATGGGTGTTTGATAGACCGATTTTCGTCCATATGCAATTTGCAAAATTAATGATCTCATCCAAAAATAATAATTCCATTTATATTTGAATTTAATGTGTAGAACCGCCTTTTACACGTAGATGAACTATACCTCGGCCCGTTCTCACAAACGCGCCATATATCTCTCTATCTACCGCATAAGTGCACACACTTTATATGCATCAGCATTTCTTTTTCACACATGCTCATAATCTCTCTCGGGGTGTCGGGGAGTCTCACGGACATGCTCTCTCTCTCTCTCTCTCTCTCTCTCTCTCTCTCTCTCTATCTCTCTTTCTCACTACTATGTACCACTCTTTTCACTAATCTCAGTTGGAAAACACTATTTATCTCACATGCATATATACACACGCACGGTCTCTACTAGCCCTCTATACGCACATATATGTGCCTACGTGTCTCCCGCACGCACATTATCTTTAGGCCTCTCTCGCACACATTGCCCCCCCCAGACACACCTCTCTCTTAGTAGTTGGCAGATATGATTCCATCATATCATTCGGTAGGATATCCCTGACTGTTAGGCTGGATGGTAATACGAGGCAAAGTTTTACCCTAGTTCGGACCCTTGTAGTTCGTGAAAAAGCCTACCCCTGGTAATCAGTATATTAGTGATAGGGTGTGTATAAATTACACGTGAATACCAGGCATTGTGCGTGTGTGTATACTATCGATTTAACTAGCCCCAAGCTTCTATAACATACTGGGGGCCTAGGGTTACAAATCATATATAGTCGGCTTATCACCAGTGGGGATAGAGTCCTCCGCGACTCTGGTAGCTAGCTTCATGTTGTACACCGAGTCCTCCACATGGGTCTTCATATAACGCCTCTCGATCCAACCTATGTGGCGCAGGATGGAACCGACCCATGAGTCCTCATGTTGACCCACCACAACTAGAAATGATGTGCCCACCACACCACACACACAATCGGCCACTAAGAAAATAAGCATATATAATAGTACAATGTTATACATGAAAGTTAATTGCATGGTGTATCCAAAAATATTTGTTCTGCATTGTGAATGTTTATATATTCTCCTAAAATATTAGTCATGGGAAAGAGAAACGAAGGGCATATCTCTCCTTGTCTCCACCGAACATCCCCTCTTTCTACACCACTTTCACGTACGCACACAAACTATCTCTTGGCCCTCTAAAAGTATGCATGCCCACGACACACATTCACGCTGCGATACCATCGATTTCAAGCTAAAGCACTATACGGTCACTGGACTTCAGAATATGCTCATTACGGTCACCATATACATTCTCGTGGTGATCATACGGTATCTAGCTCACGATACGTCTTCGTATTTTCTTTATGACACTGACAGACTTTGCATTTGATGCGTGCTCTGTATTTTTTTGACGACACTTACAATCATTGTATTTGAAGTGAAAGCACGATATGGTCACTGGACTTCAAAATAAGCTCATCACGGTCACCACATACATTTTGTCGTGCTAACCAACATGTGGTTGGATGGTTAGGAGGATAGTGGTTTCTCGAGCCCACCAGGTTAAAGTCCCGTGCTCGATTTATCCCGGGTTAATTTCAGTATTTTCCGTGATGTGAGTTCAAGGGAGGAGACGTACACTGACCACGAGGCACCTATGGTGACTTCGTAAAATCTCAAGATCATATGCTGGCTCACTCTCTCAAGGTGCCCATAGGGGTAGGGTCTGCGTGTGCGCTTATAGCGTGAGTGCTTGCGCGATATATGAGCCCTTGCGTCTGCATCGTGTTAAAAAATATATGTCATGATTATACGGTCACCGATTCACCCGCATAGCCCAGTATTTTGTTGATGACACAATCAATCGACCAGTCAACGTTTCCACGTGGCGCAACTAGTGTTGCACCATCGGGCCAGAACCGTGGGGCCCACCTGTCAGCCCGTGATATGAAAGAAAGAAATGGTAGTTTGAGTCTGTAGACGTGTTAATAAATACATTTTAGGTGTGATCATACGGTCAAGGGCTCACCATACAGCTCCGTAATTTGTTGATGACACGATCAATTGACCACCAAACGGTCCACATTCAGCAGCGACATTACCATAGGGCCCACCCACAAGACGATATGAAGGACAAAAATGGTAATAAATTAGTGGTCGGTGGGTACTCAAGTCGTGGGACCTCTGGTTGGCGCCGCCGGTGGTGGAGGGCGCGCTGATTGGGCGGTGGTGGGATCGCGGAGAAAAGCTCGGCGCTGGGGCTAGAGGGATGCCCGGCGCGGCGGCGGACCGGGCGGTGGGGAGTGGTTTCGGGGCGGGCGGGGCGGCGTGGCGGCGCGGGCCGGCGGTTCGGTCGGAGGTGGCTGGTGGCTCAGGGGGGTGGAGTTTGATGATAAACTACAAGCCCTTGATTTCGTATCCAACGGCTGGAAAATCTAATGACCAGAGAAGAAAAAGTCAGTCGACTGACGTGTAGCCTCACCCCACACGTACACATGCACGCATGCAATACACACACGCATGCAGGCGTGCAACACTGACACGTACACATAACGAACACACGCACACATGCAGGCATGTAACACTGACACATACACATGCACTCACGAACACACGCACGTACGCACACATGCATGCAACACTGAAAGGTACCCTTGCATGCACGCAACACTCGCACGCCTGCATGCACACAGCACACGACACAAGACACACTCAACCTATACGTGCATGCACCCTTTGTTAAGGACATGGATTGTTACGGTATTAATCAATCTTATCTGTAATAAGCGTAACATTGATGTTTGCAGCGGTCTTTATGAATCACAACGCCTCGAACGGGCTATCAACATAGTAGGATTATCTACATGAAAAGGATGACGCCACACTCAATGAACAATCATCGGCCTATGAAATGCCCGCTCGACCGCCTGCCCACCAAAGGTTCCTCTCGCTGGCGCTGCTCAAGTTGGTCACCGACATGCAGGCCATGTACCCAAAGAGCCCACACATCGTGGAAGAACGACGTGGTGTCCTACGCCGAGTCGAGGGCGCCACTCGCTGCACGCCCGGCTGAACACGCCTCCTTGCCGCATTCAAAACGCCTCCATGAAACCCGCCTGTGTGGAAGCCGAGAAACCCACTCTGGACACACGTCCATTCATGACCAGGCCGGCATTAAATGCAACGCCGGCCGAGCTCCTCCTGTCCGTCGTCTATTTAATCTCCTATTTAAACGAGGCCAAACGCCGGGAAAGAATCGCACACCTCCGCCGCTCCCCTATCTCCTCCTTCACCATTTTGTCCACTCTTACAATGGCTTATGAAGAGTAGTTATTCCACACAAGCCATTTGTCTAGGTTTGTATCTCTCTCACACACACACCCACGTAGGTGGGGGACGTGCACGAAGAGAAGAGGTGCACGCACGGCGCACGCATCCCTGCCTCTTTCCCAACCACACCCGCTGGGTACACAAAGTGGAGCCTATTTTGTAGGAAAAGGCAGCCCACGTGGTAATTTGACCGTGTACTAGTTGTCCACTTGGTGGAGGGAGGATCGTCTACCACGGGTGAACAAACAAATTGCGACTTGACGCGTTATGTTAAAAAAGAGGCAAACCATGTGGGGCCTACCTTAGAGGCAAGGCTCTATACTCTGGAGTACTTTTGATTTGTCCCGTCAACTCGCAGAACGAGGAGAAGCTTGCTTAGTACGCTGTCTCCCCCGCCCACGGGCGCGGTGGCTCACAGGATGAGGTGAAGCTTGCTTACTAGTAGTAGTACTGTACGCCTTACGCCTGCTCCCTCGCCCACGCGTGCGGTGGCTCGCAGGACGAGGAGAAATTTTACTACTCCCTCCGTTTACTCCTCGTCCCTACTGCCTTGGTTAGAGAGATTATCATATTGTTTGGAATATATATGTCCTTTAGTACTCCCTCCATTTAGTTATACAAGGCCACTATAAAAAATACATTTTGCATCTATACAAGGCCACAAATAGTAATCGAGACAAAAGTTACTACTCCTCCTTTCCAGCTTTATGGCTCAATTTCAAAATCTCTCCAACCAAGGTAGACGGTGAGTGGTCGAATTAATGTCGTACTCCAAGTTTACACAAGTAATTAGTACGCTCATTTTTCTCAAGAAGTTATGCTTACCGAGGCATTAATTAGAACGAATGCATGAATGACCACTAAATTTCCATGAACTTCTACATGCATTGCCGAGCTTTCTTGACACTGCTTGCATCGGGTGATCTAACGACTCAAATCCAACATGTGATGGTACTACTACTAGTAGTAGAATTGAGACGCATAAAACGGAAAAACTAATGTTTTTAGATGAGCCCTATAAACCCTAGTGGGTACGCATCTATAAAATCAGATTTTCCTGAAACTAAGTCGCCAACCTTTATTTGCATGTTTCCTTCCCGCCTCCTTGCCTCGAACAGACTATGACAACTCCCCGCCGCCGACGGAAAAGACCCGCCTCGCCTTTTTTTAGTCCGGTTTGTATCGATGGATCACGCTAAGCAGCAAAACCCAAGCCGTGTCTTGTACTCCTCCGATGCTCGCTTTCATGAATTTCTGATTTCGTCACCGACATGTGGGACATATAACAACCAGGTCGACGTGTCAAGCACCAAATAATAGTGTAGAACAGCAGGGGATGCATCCCAACCGTAACGCCTCAAAGAGTAGTAGTAGTAATGACCAATGAGACGTCAAATCAGAATGCCGCACCTTCCGAGACGGATGACGCAACCATTATTTCACACTTTGGTTTGCCATCATCTCAAACCGCTGTAGTATTGCTTCGCCTCAAGAGGGACACGCGACGCTTTGGTACATCATGACACGTGGGACCGCATGACAGGCCATGCTCCCCCCGATCGCTTCGTAAAATCACCTCATTTTTACTACTATACTTCTCCAGATCGGTTTACATGGCATGCACGCTGCTCTAGGTTGAGAATTTAACTCGCTATATATGTGATGAACAGATATGTTTAGAAACTACATCCACTTAATAATCCAATGATATACTTTTGTGACATAGTAACTCATATTTAGTTAGTCAAATGGATGACCTAGAACTACGTGCACGCCTCTATAAACCGAGAAGCCTAAAAACGAGACGGTGAGGGTAGTTCAAGACGTATCTTTTGAGATCAATATAGTCGGATTCACCAAGGAGCAAAACCAAGTGGTAGGCTACACTGTCGTGGTTGGCGAAGCGACTCAAGGTGGTCATCCACATACCTAAATGGCTACACACTTAACAGGACCCTTTGGCCGACATGTGGCTCATCCACCGCCTTGTTGCACGTATGATGCACCAAATTACAGTTCGAGCAGCGTTGAATTGGAGACACCCTGGTCAGAAGCGCCAAGTAGAGTAGAAAATGAGCGATGAGGGTCAAATCACAAAGCCCCACCTTTCCCGCATTAAGTTGGACTAACGAAGGAACCATCATTTCACTCTAGGGTGCAAGAGCATAAAGAAAAGAGAAACCAATGATGCGCATGGTAGCTACATAGGGCACCCTAGGTAGGGGTCTCCGCTATGATCATTTTTTGAAAGTGCTCCACTACAAATCGGCTTCTCCCTCGTCCTCTTGAAGAAAACCGATGATGCATGCGGCGGTAGGGTTTGTAGGAGTACTACTACGGCGTGCGGGGCCACGTCATAGTAAATGAGAGAGGGATTGAGTTCGAGTCGACGCCTTAAATATGTGTGGGCCGCTTGGTTTTAGGGGAACGAGGCAACATTTTGGGTTCGGGCACCAGTGGAGATATAGTACGTACACTAAATTGTGGACGTAGGTTCGACTGAAAGGCAATGATGCATGGGCCCTGCATTTTGATATACTCGGGGCCGCGTGAAATTTGCTACTCTACTCAAAACTAGTAAGGTACACATGCATTGAACGCATGATATTTCGAAACCAAATTATGAATAAATACACACTATAGCATGTAAAGCTTTGAGTCATATATGCATGATGTAGATGTTTGTTTAGTTCTTATAGTTCATCTCATTCAAAATCAGTTAGTTTTATAAAAATGTTAAGATTCATGGGGTTGTGCATTGCAAAGCATAAAGTAAAAAACAAATAATGGCAATTCATTTATAAAAAAATCAATTATGATACTAAGATTCTAGAACAAAGGAGAAGTGCTTGTGTTTTGAGGTTTGTGCATTATGCTTAAGTTCAACCATGGAGTCTTCTCAATTGTACATGTGGCAACTCGTGGAATGTTGATGATATCCAACGCCAAGAGTGCTCGGATTTGCCATCTCTCAGATCTGCTCGGATTAGCTTCATCCAAAGGACCATCTTTCAAGTTATTCGCACACTATATAGTTCGTGGTGCCATAGTTGCATGTCTTGGAAAAAGCTACTAGTGAGTTGTACTAGCTATTTAAGAATAGAAGATGTATACATGGAAGTTGTAGGAAAGAGATGACATGGAGTATCTCAATTCCTATGAGTATGGATTGGAAAAGAGATGTCATTTGGTTCACATCATAGGAACTTTTCTATTGAATCTAGAGATGACATGTATCTCATTTCCTATGAGGAGGGATTAGAAAAGAGATGTAATTTGGTTCATATCATAGGAACTTTTCTATTGAATATATGCTAATGTTTATTTTCCTTGAAATTATGGGAGTATAGGAATCCATTCATATGAACCAAGTGGCTCTAAAGCTATAGAAATGATATCATGCTTATTTCCTTTGAAATGTGGAGTATATGAATCTATTTCTATGAACCAATTGGCTCTAAAGGAAAAATCCTACAAAAATCATATCATATAGAGTTCCTATGATATTCCTCCACACCAAAGGATGGTTGAAATTGCTGCAGTGATACGATGGTCTTTCTTTGTAGACTCCTCCCCATCTTTATAGCTACCTCTCAAGATGAATGAAATGATATATACATGGTATTGTACATGTGCAATTTGGTACACGAAAACTCGTAAAAGTTTATGTAGGTTCAATTTTCAATAAAGCTATATGCACTGCATTTTGGAACGGAGGGAGCATACGACAATTTTAACACTCACGGGAAGATTTGTATGTAGGAGGAGTGGCTGTTCTGTTAAATGACATGGCAAACCGACATCGCCGGATGCCGATCTAACGGTTCTTACGGCGCTCACGAAAAGGCTTGTGGCTAACATTTGTCGGATAATGATTTACGGACACATGCATTGCATTGATACGCGCCCTCTCTCTCTCACACACACACCCTCTCGAGTCCTCTCGCACTCCACCGCCCATCTGCAGTAGACGCCACACACATATGTGCTCTTCACACCCTACCTCGTAACTTCTAAAAACAAAAGACGTCACAGACATTTTATTTTAGCTCACACGCCACACACTTATACTATTACTCTTGTATAATGTTCTTTGGGCATAGGGATTGTTTGGTTTGAGACTGTTGGCCTAAGGTTGCCACACCTAAGGTTCGCAAGTTTGATCAACTTGGGTGGTGTTTGATTCAAGCCACCCTTAGGCAAGCCACACTAGGATCCCACATTACATACACTCAAAAGTGTGGCAAGATTCTTAGGCTTGCCAACTTGTGGCTCTCATATTGAAGAGCTAACCTAGGCAAGTGTGGCAATATTGTATGGCAAAGTGTGGCATGGTTAGGCCTAGAACCAAACAGCCCCATAGTATATTGTACTCTCACGAAGAGAAGCGGTGCACGCATGCACTAGTTCTCTCACACCCACTCGCGGGTACACGTAGGAGCACATTTTTTTAAGCTGGTACAACAAAATCACTCCACTATATATATATATATATATATATATATATATATATATATATATATATATATATATATATATATATATATATATATATATAAGAAGGAGCCTTAGCGCTTGCTTTACTAGGGTTCCTCTCGCTCACTCTCTCATGCTCTCCAGATCTAAGCAAGACATAGGTGGCTACACTCTCTCTCACTCACGGTTGGTCACAAATCCGCCGGACAACCTCGACCGGGCAGGGTGTAGGTGCATCGCTCACGCTGTCGTCGGGCAAGTAGGGAGGAGACCAACGGCTTCCAAAGACGTCTCGATCGGGCGGCGTGCCATTCTCTCCGAGAGAACGCTGGCCTCGGAGGGCCTCCGACCCCTTCTTCCTCCCTGCATGTATTGTGGCCAAGATGCGGCCTCCCGACGCCTGCCTTTGCCACATTCCAACGACCTCGTGTATATATTCCTTGAAACCTGCCTTGTTTCATCGCCCCAGCTCCCCACTTGGCTTCGTGGATCTTTTTCTACTTCCATCCGCTGTTCCAAAGCCACCTAGACTTTTACTATTATTAGAGGTAAAGCTAGTTCATACAATGACTATAAGAGTTGGTTCAAACAGGAAGAAAGTGGAAAGCTGTAGCATGAATCTAGGACTTGGTTCTAAGAGGAAACGGGGAAAAGTAGTAGATACTAGCTAACCAACCGGTCTCTTGGTTGAAAAGACGAAGAAAGCATGGTGGATGGCGAAGGGTGGGGGGAAGTGGACCTATCTCTTGGTTGAAAAAGGAAAGAAAGTGACGGTGTTGGGGACAACACAAATGAGAATGAGCAGGTCTAGATTTCCGTGCTCACATAGGAAAATGTCGCCGAGGAGATAAAAATGGGACAAATGCGTACATGTTGCCTGAATGTTTGCCGCCTCGGCAACAACATCTGCCTCACCACTTTATGCCCCTCGCTGTCCCTATGCCCATATCGCTACCGTAATGTAAAATCACATGAAGCATTAAGCAATGCCACCTAATGTCACTATAAGTAATGGTCTAGTGTCGTCGATAAATTGAAGCAATGCCACCACCATTTTATGAAGTGCTTCCGCCTTGCTTTATTTCCCATGAATTGTGTTTTTCGCCACACTTAAATCTAACACCGC
The DNA here is from genome assembly GCA_021605205.1 of Aegilops longissima. Taxonomy (NCBI): domain Eukaryota; kingdom Viridiplantae; phylum Streptophyta; class Magnoliopsida; order Poales; family Poaceae; genus Aegilops; species Aegilops longissima. The sequence goes on along the minus strand of JAHIAM010006033.1, from coordinate 51,642 downwards.
TAACATTGCTTCATCCTAGTGGAACTGCACAAATTTGATTGCACATTTACTAACCATGTGCTACTCTCATGACAGTAATACTAATGCTATTGTTCTCGCATGTTAATCTAGTTCCAAAGGTTGATGTGATGTGATGCTACTTACTTAAGGACACTTTCATACCACAATCTAGTGCCAATTATAACACAATAGATGCTGCTGTTAATCATACGCCATCGCAAATATCTCACACCGCTTAAATAACCGTATTTCAGATTTGTGCAAACAGGATGTCTGCTCCATATCGCTTCGGATGTCTTTCTCGTATCGCTTTCTATCCGCCAATCAAAAGCACACACCTCAGTTTTAGTAGAACTGCGCAAAATGAGATGGCTATCCTCGTTGTTGTCGCCTAACCACCCGCCTTCCGTATTCCTACATTGGTAGTTACTAGGTAGAATGACCAACGAATATAAAAGAAGTTGATTCGTATGTTTTACTTCCCGATTGCAGTAGGGACGAGCTAAAAACAATCGCATCCTAGTCCGAATGCACTTTCTACCAGTTCATCCATGGACCGAGGACTAGCTGGCAGGGCTGCATGGCGGTTTTTTTGGACAGGTTCGCATACAAGAGGCATTGTGGTCTGCTTATTTCTGCAAATAGCGGTGCTTAAATTTAGTGGAATGCACAAGAATTTCAGCTGGTCAGTACACTACATGGTTCAGTTCAGCATTCTAGCTGAGAACACAATTATAATTGGTTATTCTGGAATGAGATAACCTAACCCTGGATGGTGGCAACAAGAAAAAACCAGAGTGAACTCCAGGAAATTTAAGCCTGCTGGGAAGCCCTTTGCTTAGAGAAGCCTTGCTTGTTTTTTCCTGATTTGTAAACCTTCTCACAACTTTGTCTTTTTCTATGAACTAGTATATGTTTGTTATGTTCTATGAATCATTGAGGTATATAAAATTGCTTAACTTATGATTTTCAAGTTTTTTTATGAAGCCGAGTTTAATGCGAGTGTTCCACATGAACGCTGGACTAGTGTGTGAACGTTTGGAATTTACATTGTGGCCTCGCTAATCGCATGAACCATCGTAATAAGATACATAGTTGCTTATATGTCGATAGCAGATTGTTGATTGTTAGCTGGTCGATAGCCTAGTGTTGAAGCGAGCTGAGCCAATGTGCCGTGTTTTGCACAACTGCTATAAGTGGGTAGCACCAACAGTGTTTACAAGTACTTATGTATACGTCAAGACAGCTCTCAAGGAGTACTCTATTTCATCAAAACACACACTGCTCGTATGATAAACCGTGACAACTTATGTCTTACCATGCCGTATTCATGAAAAAACTAGTGAGGATGCATCTGTTTCGGCAACAATTATGATGGTTCTCACATGATTCACGAGCACACAAAAGTAGCAGCAGTTCCCATAGACTGATTCAAACAGAGTACTAGCCCCAAAGGGCTCGATAACAGGCAAGGTTTGGATAATTAGACACAATCCAAACTACTATTAAACACTAGTTGGGGCAACTATTTCATGCCTCAATCTAATTTGGGCTGGACACAAGACGGACCTTGCCATGAACATCATCGAGGACGTCCGCAAGCAGCTCAACTCGTGAACCTTCATGAAGACAACCTTGTGTCCTTGCCATCATAAACTTGTTTGTGGAGGCATGCCACATCATCTTCTCGTAAGCTTGACAAGAACAGATGCCTCACAAACGAAGGAGTAGCTTTGAAATTTTGTGCTTCAAGACACCTCGACAACACGCCGACAACAAAGTGAGGCTGGAATACAACTCTTCATTGGTATAAGCGCAAATGGCTTCCAGATCCAACAGCCTAAAACTCTGCTTTCCCAAAGGCGATATTCAGGTCATCCGCCTCATAGCGAGTGACATGTACAACCACACAATCCTTGTCTGCATCAGGGCTCTAATTGAAACAGAAACAAATTCTTAATTACTTTCCGGTATAAGAAACACAAGTTATTTAAACCACTATGTATAGCATGGCACCAAAGCTAATAAAATTTTGCATTATTCATCACCACATACTTAGATGAAAACCACAATCGAGATCGCAAAGAAGAAAATTACCTTGGGCAGCTCAAATGGGGCACACATCCTCGAAGGGGAAAAACTGCTCCTGCAGTGCCACGGGGTCTGTAACTCAAACGGGCGCTGACCATCTCAAGAGTGGCCGTGAGCATACCTGGGTCGGCTCGGTGGCTGCCTCCATCTTCTTGGAGCTCTCTGTCTCGGGGATTAGCCTCCCGCCCGCTCCAATATCGGCAGATCTTTGCCTGGTTCTCCTTGGTCCATCATGAAACCGACGTAATACTAGGAGACCACCGAAAGGAAAACATAATCGCAATGACAATGAAACAAAAAGAGAGTGAGGATCGGTTATCGCTTTGCAAAATTTCTTTTTTTTCTCTCGAACGAAAATATACCAACATCACGAATCCGCTTACCTTCCCTTCGCTGGGAGAGAAGAACAGGGCAGATGCGAGTGTTGCCTTTTCTTGAAGACGGTGAGGGAGAAGGGATTCAGCCAAGAGTGAAATGATGGTTTCTTCGTCTCACAAACTTAGATCAAGGGAGGTGGAGTTTTGTGATACGACGGCTCGTTATTGCCGCCACGATCGGGTGACTCTCCGCCAAGCATACTACCTTCTAATTTGATGGATGGCATTTGGGCCTGCTGCATGGCCCGCATGTCGGTGAACAAAAGTATAACGACATTCAGAGAGGGAGACGCTTCGATGACCTAGGAGGAGCCAAGCGGTATTGTATCCACTGTGATTAGTAGTAATTGTTTTTCCGGTAGTGAGAGTGTCTCCACTGTACTAGTAGTAATTGTTTCTCCGCCCAAGACAAAACAACCCATCCACCCTAGTAAATAGTAAAATCAATTCAAAAGTCCATATATTTACTGAATGAGAGGCGCCACCCACACCCAAAGACACCCCCCCAAAAAAACCTGGGTGTTCTTCTTCCTCCTCACTCCCACCCACTCATGTCAGCTCGCCCACTGCACTCCCCAAATTCCTCACCTCACCCTACAGTAAAACCCAACTCCCTTCTTCCCCACTACTACATAAAAACCCAGCTCTCTTCTTCTTCACTCGCACTACAACTAGGCTCACATTCACATTCTCATTCAAATCCATGAGGACGACGCGACGCCTCGAGAAAATGGAGTCCGCTGACCCCAGCCAAGAAGATGAGGCTCCGCCAGCAAGCGACGCCTCACAGATCCCACACCCGCAGCTGGGAGAAGCGGGCGACCCCGCCCCACCGGATCCCAGGAACTCAGAGAATCTGGTGGACCGTGATCACGATCTCCTGACGCCGCCCTGGGGAGATCATCTCGCTTCTCCCCACAAAGGATTGCTGCCGCACCCAAGTCCTTCAATTCGTGGCGCTCTATGGCGACTGTGCCCTTAATCTCGATCTGTCGGCTATCTCTCTTCAATGATTTTGAAATCCCTGCAGCCATCATCTCCTCCCACCAGGCCTGCTCAAAGCCTCCGATCCCGCATGCTACCCGAGCAAGCATACCATGCCCTGCACGGTGGACGCCGGCTGAAATCCCTCAATTCACAGAACTACAGCTGCTTGAGTTCTACTATTCCCCGAAATCACCTACCAGACATCGAACGCCATCTACCTGTGCCCTCAAAGACCGATGTCCATCTCGCGGTTTTCTTCCTCTCTCCACACCGCCACCTTTATGCTATATGCGACCTACTGCATAATCTGGTACTAAACCTTCAATTCCCATTTCTCAAGAAACTTTCACTTGTGCGGGTTTGTATATCTGAGGCCTCATTGCACAACATCATCCACCCAGCTTGCCCTGCCTCGAGTGCTTGGTGCTTATTTTCACAGCTAGAATCGGTTGTCTCCAAATAAAGTCGCCTAATCTTGTAAAAATTGGAATTTGTTTTGACAGAAGGTAGCTCATCATCCAAGATGCCCTTCACTTCAAAGGTTGATCCTTGATTCTAGTTATTCACCGCTGTAAATAACCGCCCTCTCTCGCACCTAAACCGAGTCCTTGGGTGTAATACATGATCTCTGTGCTCATTTTAATATGGTGTTTGGCTCCATAGTTCTTCGTGTACTTTACATTATCATCTACACTTGTAACCATAAGCTACATTTTAAATTTCATGCATAAGTTACATGTCATCTTGGAGTACACATTTTGTACTAATATTATGTTCTATGCTCAATGAAGAGTTTCTCGCATGGATGGCCTATCAATGGTGCTGGATTCTATCAAGATCTTATATATCCAAATGAATAGTTTTGATCTGAACAAGATTATTGGCTTGCTGCAATGCTTTCCATGTCCGGAGAAGTTGTATATAAAGGTGATAATTTCACGCACATTGAAGCCCGATATAGTGTACTAGAATTAACTGCTCAGTTGTTGCTCTTCGACACTTTTTTTTAGATCTTAACTGTTTTCAATCTTCATGTATTTAGGCAACAGACGGGTAAGAAAGTTATAACCAATCGGTGGATTCGTAAGCATCGGGATTTTCTCACTTCTCATGAGATTCGATTGAAGACAATAACGCTAAAACAATATGTAGCCAACTGTGCAAACACTAGATTTGTCACATTCTTCCTGCTGAATGCCAAAGTTACTATTGTCCATCACGCTTAAGTTTATCAAGAACATGGTTTTGACGGATGGGTATGTGGAGAGCAAAAAAGGAGTTTCTGTGGGCAAAAGAGCTTCTGAACGTGCCGGGCTTCTATTTACAACATTGTGTGGTCATAATCCAGTAAATTTCACGACCCAGGTGAGGGAGTCCTGGATTAGGGGGTCCTCGGACAGCCGGACTATATGTTTTGGCCGGACTATTGGACTATGAAGATACAAGATTGAAGACTTTGTCCCGTGTCCGGATGGGACTCTCCTTGGCGTGGAAGGCAAGCTTGGCAATTCGGATATGTAGTTCTCCTCCGTTGTAACCGACTCACTGTAACCCTAGCCCTCTCGTGTCTATATAAATCAAGGGTTTAGTCCGTGAGGACAACAACAATCATAATCATAGGCTAGCTCCTAGGGTTTAGCCTCTACGATCTCGTGGTAGATCAACTCTTGTAATATGCATATCATCAAGATCAATCAAGTAGGAAGTAGGGTATTACCTCCATCGAGAGGGCCCGAACATGGGTAAACATTGTGTCCCCCGCCTCCTGTTACCATCCGCCTTAGACGCACAATTCGGGACCCCCTACCCGAGATCCGCCGGCTTTGACACCGACATTGGTGCTTTCATTGAGAGTTCCACTGTGTCGTCATCATAAGGCTTGATGGCTCGTCTTGTTGTCAGGGACAACATCACCTCTGGGGGAGCCCTGGCTATAGGCCAAACTCTCCGACTAGGCGGCTTCGTCATGACCGCCCATTCAGCCATTGCGCCGACGATGACTTCTTGGGTCATCAAAAATATCCTCCGCGGCGCTCGATTCGCGAAAGCAGATGGATCCAATGGAGCTCTTCCTTGAATGAGCTCTTGATCGTGACGCCGCCTTTGGGAGTCGCTATAAACCATGATCGGATCGGGCTTAAACCCGACCAAATGGAGATTAACTCTCCGCCGGTCACCCATCAGATAGCGGTGGTGGAGGAGCAACACAGTGATTCTTCCTCTATCTTGAGAACAAACTATGTCCGGATTCCCGAGCTCTCCGAGCCGGATACCCGTCTACGATATGACATGGCCCAAGCTTTGAACCTAGAATCAGACAGCGGGCTAGACCTATTGGGCAACATCCCGGAGCCCAAACTGCCAAGCTCGGAAACTCCTCCGCCCCTGGGTCTCAGATCGGGTCAGGGTTCGGACCTAAATCTACCCACCCACCCAGATATAAGTGATCTTTCCCACATTAGACAAGAGCCCCAAGAGACAGTACATCACTATTGGGCCAGATTCCTCCTTGTAATGAGCAAGGTCAAGGATTGTCGCGAGGAAGACGCAATTTCATTCTTTTGCAAAAATTGTACGGACAAGGGAATCCTTAACACCATAAGTCGCCGTGACATAGCACACTTCGCTGACTTGGCGGCCATAGTACAGAAGTAATGTGCGATGGAAAGTGCCAGGAAAACCCAAACAAAGTTCTGGGATCCTCCGGCTCTCACTAAACCACCCGTCCGAACTAAACGGGTGTACTCTTGTAAGTCACCCGATCCAATTACAAAGAAACAAAAGCCCACTATAGGGCGTCGAACCGTATTGGAGGGATGGCTCAATGGGCCATGCAAAATTCACAGTACAGCGGATACCATGCCAACACATGGCCTTAGAGCATGTTGGATACTTCGGCAGGTGGCCAAGAGCGGCGAGGATATCCTCATCAACAATACAACAGAGCACCATCCCGTGGAAAATAACAATAAAGTATTGACAGTCTTCGAGACCTTCGCCTCAAATAATAGGCGCAAGCGAGCACTTCGCAGCCTTGCAGAAGTCTGCCACGTGGCAGCAATAAATCCATGGAGCGATACGGCTATAACCTTCAATGCCAAGGATTTAACCTAAATTCCGAACAGCCCGAGCACCAGCCGCCTTGGTCCTTAGTCCAATTGTGGACGGCTTCCGGCTTACTAAAGTGCTCATGGACGGTGGCAGCGGATTAAACCTCATCTATGAGGAAACCCTTTGAAAAATGGAAATAGACAAGAGCCGCATTGAGCAAAGCAGCACGACCTTCAGAGGAATCATCCCTAGTCGAGAGGCACGGTGTGCAGGAAAAATCACACTAGATGTGGTATTCGGCACGCCGGAGAATTATAGGCCCGAAGAAATCACATTCCAAGTGGCCCCGTTAAGTAGTGGATACCACGCCCTTTTAGGGCGGGAGGCGTTCACGATCTTCCAAGCTATACCCCATTACGGGTACATGAAGCTCAAAATGCCCGGTCCCAATGGAATCATCACCTAGCTAGTGATCTCGACATAGCACTGCTACGAAAATAAAACCACCGCACTAGCCCTCGAGGCGTTATCCAAGCCCTTGCGTCAAGAACTAACTGCGGCTACGCCCACAAAGGATGTGGACGACGGATACTCGACAAAAGACCCAAGTCCACCTCTTTTAAACCAGCGATTTAAATAGTCAAATTCCAAGTCCACCCAACGGACCCTACAAAACAGCATCCATCGGGCACGCTTAAACCCCACAAGAGACGTCGCCACAAGGAGTTCTTGCGTGAGAATTGGGACATCTTCGCCGGCATCCTTCGACATGCCAGAATCCCACGCAGCTGGCCGAGCATAGCCTTAACATTCTAAAGGGTTCAAGCCGTCAAGCAAACTCTTCGCTTTCTCGAGCCTAAGCAACAAGCCATGGAGAAGAGCTAGCTGTTACTTGAGGCCGGATTCATTAGAGAAATAAAACATCCCGACCGCTAGCAAACCTAGTGATGGTACCAAATAAGGACAAATCTCAAGCCTATGTTTCGATTTCAAGGACCTTAACAAGGCTTGCCCTAAGGATCCTTCCTCCCCGCATCGATCAAATTATCAACGCTACCACAGGATACGACTCATTGTGTTTCCTTGACGCATACTCCGGATACCATCAAATTATGATGGCGGAGTCCGATCAAGCCGCAACAACATTTATCACTCCATACAGCCCCTTCTGCTTTAACACCATGCCTTTTGGGCTCAAAAACACCGTGCAACCTATCAACACATGATTCGATATGCCCGAAACACAAATTGGCAAAACAATGGAGGTATGCGAGATGACGGGTCATTAAAACCAGACACGCCGAATCCTTAATAGACGACTTGAGGCTCACGCTCGACAATCTCCAAACATATGACAACAAGCTCAATCCGAAAATGCGCTGGGCGCGCCCGCCGAAAGCTCTTGGGCTTCATCGCTCCAAAGAGAGGAATTGAAGCAAATCTGCTAAAATCCGAAGCTCTATCATGTTGGCTATCCCAACGGACCTCAAGCAAATCCAAAATTAACTCGGATGCGTACTGCCTTTAAGCCGCTTTATTTCCCGATTAGGGAAAGGCACTAACCCTTTATCTCCTTCTTCGACGCCACCAACACTTCGAAAGGGATTTGATGCGCCACGGCCGGATTGAAGAAATAAAAGCCGCTTTTGGCCACCAACCCAATCTTAGTCGTACAAATATCGTGAACCAATGTTGTTATATATAGTGGCAACACACCAAGTTGTAAGCGCAAAGGTTTCGTCGTCGAACGAGAGACGGACGACATAAGTTCCCGCTTCAAAAGCCGTATACTATGTATCCACTGTCCTCACTCCATGCAAATCACGGTACCCACATTATCAAAAGATAGCATACACGGTCTTCATGGCATCCCGGAAATTACGACACTACTTTCAAGAGTGTTCAATTACGGTGGCCTCTGAAGTACCACTCAACGACATAATAAATAACCGCGATGCCACGGGCCGGATTGCTAAATGGGCTATTGAGCTCCTCCCGTTCGACATAACATACAAACCACGGCGAGCCATTAAGTCACAAGTACTGGCTGATTTCGTCGCCGAATGGACAGAAGCCCGAACTCCCTAAAGAGTACAACGCATACTCCAATTGGATCATGCATTTTGACGGCTCTAAGATGCTGGCTGGTCTGGGGGCAGGCGTCGTCCTGACATCCCCCACCGGAGATACAAATTAACACGTACTCCAAATATTATACACAGACTCCAACAATGCAGCGAATATGAGGCCTTGTTGCATGGTCTCCTGATGGTAGTTCCATGGGCATTCAACGCCTAGGGATGCGTGGGGATTCAACCTCGCAATATCTCAAATAAATGGAGACTTTGACGCTAAGGACCCAAAATGGCGGCCATCGCAACACCATCCTCAAAATGTCACCGGCCGAGGTGCTTGAATTCCACCATGTGGTCCGAAAACAATCAAGCGGCGGATATTCTCGCCAGATCAGATGCTTAAGCGAATTCTGTCCCACCTAATATCTTCTTGAAAGGCTATTTATGCCATCTGTGGTATGGGAAGGAGAGACCGCAACAACAGTCCGGACTCGCCACAACACTAGATACCGACACTCGACATAATTGGAGGCTCTTCCACCAAAATAACGCCTTCGCCCACGTGATCATGGCTGTCATCGCCCCATGGATGTAACCCTTCTTGGCCTACCTAACTAGGCAAAACACCCCGAGGACCCAAACGAGGCACGCTGCATTATGCGGCGTCCAAAGCTACAAGGTCCACGAGGGAGAGCTTTATAAGAAAAGCGCCACCGAGTACTTCAAAGGTGTATTCAAGAGGAAGGACGACAACTTTGGCGAAATTATGTCGACTCGGGCGGCCACCACGCCGCAGCTCGGGCCCTTGTTAGCAAGGCCTTCCAGACAGTTTTTACCGGCCGACAGCCCGAGTAGACGCACAGGACCTTGTTCAACGCTGCGTCGGTTGCCAAATTTTTGCAAACCAAAGCCATATGCCACCTACCGCTCTCCAAACAATCCCCATTACTTGGCCCTTTAGGGTCTGGGGGCTTGATATGGTCGGACCCCTTAAAGGGGAAAGCCATAAGAAAAAATACCTATTGGTCATGGTGTATAAATTCACCAAATGGATAGAAGCCAAACCAGTTAAAACGGACGAGTTCGGACTAGTGATAGACTTCATATCCGGGGTTGTACACCGTTACGGCGTCCCCCACAGCATCATCATCGATAACGGCTCCAACTTTACAGCCGACGAGGTAAAAACTTGGTGCGGCAACATGGGCATTAAGCTTGATTATGCATCCGTCTATCACCCTCAAACAAATGGTCAGGTCGAGCGAGCAAATGGTCTCATTATGAGCAGCATTAAACCTAGATTAGTGCGATCCTTGAAGGAATCAGATACGCGCTGGGTCGAGGAGCTCGACTCCGTACTATGGGGGTTGCGGACCACGCCGAATCGCACTACCAGATACACACCATTTTTTATGGTGTACGACGCAGAGGCGGTATCGCCTCGCGACATAATTCATGACTCACCTCGAAAAGCGCATGTATGAAGAGAAAGAAGCCGAGCTTGATCGGCAGGACAGTTTGACGCCTCGAGGAGGAGCGTGACGGCAAAAGCCCGCCCGCATTCTATCAGCAACAAGCTCGACAAGATCAAAGCAGAAAGTACGGGCCAAAACTTATAACGCTATTAACTCGCTCTCACGCCTACCGAGAATAAAAAGAACAAACTCAATCCCAAATGGGAAGGTCCTTCGTTATTGACAAAGTTCTGACCGTGGAGCGATATCGCGGGATGCGCCGGACAATAGACTCGAGCCAAACCCATGGAACGCAGCCGACCAAGGTTCTACGCCTAGTGTCGGACTATGTGTTCGCTTCTTACCTCCGCCAATTTTTCATATATCCGTATCCGCCTTTTTATTTCTTTCTTTCATCCCTTTTTTTTCACATCCTTAAAAGGTTAAAATGTGTCTTGACTACACAATCTTGATGCGCTAGACGTGCTCATTATACCCGGGGGCTTCTTATACAGAAGCTTAATATAATTATGTTCCGGGCTTTATGCCCCCGCACATGTGTTCCTTTTCCACATGTACCTTTTCTTCGCCATTATATATATGACTTAAGTTTTTGCCAAGCTGGGTTGTTTAGTTTTGTGTTTATGCCCTATGTTCTCTGCTAATTCAGCTAGGGCATAAGGGGAGCACCTCATGATTGTTACCGCCGGTCACCAGATGTGTACCGAGGAGTCCTGGACTAGGGGTGTCCGATAGCCGGACTATCGCCACGGCCGGACTCCAAGACTATGAAGATACAAGATTGAAGACTTCGTCCCGTTCAAGGGGACTTTCCTTGGCGTGAAGGCAAGCTTGGCGATACGGATATGTAGATCTCCTACCATTGTAACCGACTGTAACCCTAACCTATCCGTGTCTATATAAACCGGAGGGTTTTAGTCCCAGGACTAACAACAATCATACCATAGGCTAGCTTCTAGGGTTTAGCCTCCTTGATCTCGTGGTAGATCTACTCTTGTACTACCCATATCATCAATATTAATCAAGCAGGAGTAGGGTATTACTCCATCGAGAGGGCCCAACTCGGGTAAAACATCGTGTCCCTTGTCTCCTCGTTACCATCCGCTTAGACGCACAGCTCGGACCCCTACCCGAGATCCGCCGGTTTTGACACCGACATTGGTGCTTTCATTGAGAGTTCCTCCTGTCGCCACCGATAGGGTCTGATGGCTCCTTCGGTCATCAACAACGACGCGTCCAGGGTGAGACTTTTCCCCTGGACAGATCTTCGTGTTCGCGGCTTTTGCATCGCGGGCCAATTCGCTTGGCCATCCGGAGCAGATCGAAGCTACGCCCGCCATCAGTCAGATTTGGAAGTTTAAACTATACGGCGATATCCGCGGGACTTGATCTTCGACGGATTCGAGCCGCAAACTAAGCCAAGACCGTCTCGATGGGCATGATCTAGCTCGCAGTAACAAGGCCTCGAGGTCGCACTCAAAGATCCGCCTCCGACCTTAATCCGAGCTGGATTCCCGATCGAGGACGCAGTGGTTGACACCGCCTCGGGGCTACAACCTTACGGCGATCGAGCTTAACTCCATCCCCGTCCTTTGCGAAGACCTCGACTCAGTGGTGCCGGACTCTCTCCCGACCAACCTCCGCGCCTTGCCAATCGAATCCGATTGGGCCTGCTATGGAGTTCACGGTCATGACATCTTTCAAAGACTCGCCTTTGGCGACATCCTGAATTCACTAAAGTCTCTCTTTATCCGGAGAGCCCTGGCCGGACTACGGTCAGGAAGGTTGGGATGCGGACGATGAAGAAATTCAATGCCCACCCACCACCCACTTCATAGCCACTATCGAAAGCTTACACGACGTGCTCGATTTCGACTCCGAAGACATCGACGGTATGGACGACGATGTAGGAGACAACAATGAACCAGCACCTATAGGATGCTGGACAACCTCATCCCATGATGTATACATGGTGGATACACCTAAAGGAAATGAAGATGAGGAACAACGGGACGCCACGAAGGATAAATCCCTCGAGAAGCAGTCAAAATGGCAACGTAAAGGCCGAACAAAGTCCCGCCTCAACAAAGACCCAGCCATAGAGCAGGGCCAATCGGTGGACAACGAACAAGCTATCGAGAAATCGTCCGAACAAGACAACTTGGATAAACAATCTGTCCCCGGCGAAGACGACAGTCCGAACGATCTCATGCCGACAAACCATTGGAGCAAATGACTTCCAAAAAGGCTGCTGCCATCAAGGCAGAGCCTGAAAAAGGTAAGCGAAGCTCAAAACAGCGGAAGATGCACTCAGATTAGATGGAGCAAAGTATTCAGCACCGCAGATAAGTACGGGACGACAACAACAAAGAGCTACCCAAAAGAAAGCTACGCCTGATTGGACGAGGAGGCCTTAGAGCCCCACAATTAAAAAGAAGAAGGCCACCCGGTCGGATGGACGACCACGACAAAAAGAGAGCGCGCGAATGGTGCCGCACACAAGCCAATATGCGATCCGCTTAAGGATTCACATCAAAAGGATGGCCCAGCTTAGGTCCATCTATGGGCCAAGAAAGCACGCCACAAAGCAATGCAACACGCCAAAATTCAAGACCACGCACACCCAATATAGGGCGCCAGACACCCCTATGTTTCACCGATGAGGTGCTGGATCATGAATTTCCAGAGGATTCAAACCCGTAAACATAGAGGCATACGACGGAACAACAGCACTCGAGTCTGGATTGAGGATTACATCCTCCACATACACATGGCTAGAGGAGATGATCTCCACGCCATAAAATACTTACCCTTAAACTCAAAGGGCCAGCTCGGCATTGGCTTAAGAGCCTCCCAAAATACCATTGAAGCTGGGAAGAGCTCGAGGATGCATTTCGGCAAATTTTCAGGGATCTATGTCCGCCTCCCGATGCAGACGATCTAAGTCACATAACTCAACAGCCCGAGAGTCAGCCCGAAATTCGAACAGGTTCTTACTAAAAGAACCAAATAGTCGATCGTCCGGACGCCAAGCCTTAGCAGCTTTCAAACACAACGTCTGAGATTAATGGCTCGCCAGACACCTCGCCAAGAAAAGCCAAGAACAATGGCGCATTAATAAGTTTCCTCATGACCCGCTTTTAGGCGGGAGAGGATAGCTGGCTAGCAAGATGCAGCACCAACGACCCAAGTACATCCGAAATCAGGATGGAAATGGAAACCACGACGCAACAAGGACCAGCGCCGGATTAAAAGGAATAGTCCAAAGAGCACGCAGTCAACGCCGGATTCAAAAGCTCACGCAGAACAACAAAAACTGCCCTTAAGGACAATAGTGATGAGCTATCCAACTTCAACAAAATCTTGGACAAGATATGTCAAATCCACAAGACTTCGGAGGCCTACCAACCATACCCACGTAAATTGTTGGTCTTCAAACAGTCCGCAGATCGAACGCCAACACAAGGGCTCGACACACCAAGTGAAGATGACGACGAAAGCACCACAAGCAGAGCCTCGAAAACAAAAAACTTTCCCACAAGAGGTCAAAACAGTAAACTCACTTCACGTGATCAAAGGGAACAGAGCGGCGCTTCCTAAAAGGCGCCACCGCACAATCGGTTGTCAAAACCAATCACCTTCGACCATCGTGACTATTCCGATAATATCCGAACGCAGGATGGACTGCCTTGATATTGGATCCTATAATCGACGGATTCCAATATACACATGTCCTCATGGATGGCGGCAAGGACATAAACCTGATATATCAGGACACAATCCGCAGGATGGGGATAAACCCAACCAAAATTCGCCAGAGCAACACCTCCTTTAAAGGAGTAATGCCAGCCCATATGCCCTTTGCACGGCTCCATACTGCTAGAAGTTGTGTTTGGTTCATCCGACAACTTCCGTCCGCGAAGGTTACTCTTCCATGTCGCCCGCTTAAAAGTAGCCATCAAGCACTATTGGGACGCCAAGCTTTCGCCCGCTTAACGCAATACCGATTATGCATCTCTAACACTTAAAATGCCCGGTCCACGCGCATCATCTCGCTAAAAGGAAGTATTATGTTACTTGAGCACGGAAGAACGGGAGACTGCCTTGACAGCCCCACACCTATCCGCTCGCTAGGCAAAGAACCTGAATTGGTCATTCAAACCCCGGACACGGCTAGACGAGTCCGCGCTTACTAGCGCATACCCCACACGAGGGCCGATGCATGTATAACAAGAGACAATAAAGCTCAATTTTATTCACTTCTTCAACTATACTGCTTATTTAATATTAAGTACATCTTTCGACGATCCTTTTTCTTTCAAACTAAGTTCTCTCTTTATAGATGAACAACGTATACACCCGGCCCAGTGATACGGCACAACGGAGACACAAAGCAGACGCAAGAGGGACCCGCTGTAAGGATTCTTTTCAGATTAAGACCCCGCGTAAACCTTTTTTCACCGCTCTTGTTGATATACATCCCCGGTTCCTTAATATAACCGAGGAGGAGGCTGGTGCTTTGGCATTGGCCGCACTAGAATTTTTATGCGGCACCGACACCAGGGCTTAGGGCATTATTCTGCCCATTTTCATAAAGACCAATACCTTAGGGAGTATTCGCGCCTCGAAAGTTAGGCCTTATATGCATCAGCTCCAATCATGTCTTTGGTCAAATGTTGGGCTGTCTGCCCCTGTGTTTTGCTGCCTTACGCCCGCTTTCACGGCTAACGCGCACTCAGGAGAACTATCGCGACAGTGCCCTGTTCGCCGGGCGAGCACCTCAAGAGAGAAAGCCGAAAACTGATCGTCATGATATAGCGAGACTGGTCAACCACTGATGACTCACAGGAATGTTTAGGATTCCTCCAGATTAACGAAGGACCGTTTTCGTCGTGCACATACGCACTCTCGATTCGGGAGAGTGCGGTGCCCTGTGGGCTATATAGTAGCCCCACCCTCGAACTCCTATGGCTAAGTGAAAGTGATAAAGCATTATAGTCCGTTGCCTGGTTTGCTACGCTATCACCTCCTTAACAGACCAAGACGTTGATTATGTGAAAAGCGCTTTTTTGTAAACACCCCCGCACTATGTGCGTAATAGAAGCCAAGGACTGCCATCTTTCAAAGTTATATACACATATACATAAACGGCCGACAGGAGTAGTTTACTACTTGAACGCACAAGTATAAAAAGCCCTTATATTACATTGAAACATTGTTTTCACAAATCATACATGTCATTTAAACATAATATCCTTCGAGCATCGCGGCTCTATTAAACGAGCGCCCGCAGACTTCTTCAAAGTAGTGCTCGCAGTGTACTCGCTTCGTCTCAATCTTGGGATGCAACGCTGGCCTTCATCTCTGCCCAAGATGTCTTGACACGGCAAGAGCCATCCGCGCCCTCAATACACGCCGATCGCTTCATTGCGCCGACACGCTGCACCGCACCAAGAAACTGCACTAAACCAAAATAGCTCTTCGCTAGGTTCCGTCCGCCACAAGTGAGTCAAGACATGCTTCATGGCAATCCGGACAATCGATTCAGCTCGCCCATTCGCCAACCGATCGGTCACGCGCGAAGACGCCCCGACTATGGAATTATGACTCAATATAGCTCTTCCTTCAGGCCCTTCTCCGCCCCGAAGTGCTCAACCGCTGCCGCAAGCGCCGCCGCCAAGTCCAGTATAAGCATCCTCTAAACTCCACAACTTATCCAACTGAGCATACTTTGATCAGATATTTCTCCGCAGCGTAAACGGTTTTCCAGCCGCAATTGCCTCGGCCCGACTCAGCTCCTCCTTGGCAGCTCTCAAAGCCGATTGGGCATTCTTGATTCGGGCGGCCTTCTTTAGGCCTCTTGTTCCGCTTTGACGCTCCTTTTCAAGAACCTCGCAGCGATCGGTAGTATTCCTTAACTTTTGGCCATATCGCCATCTCCTCTTTGCTTCGGCAAAGGAGCAGCCCTGCTCAGTTTAGCTCTTCGCCGCCTTTTTAAAGCGCCGATTACATTAATTCTGGCTTGCTCTTTCGCCGGGCGAAGTTCTGCCCGCAGCTCCTCCACAAAGAGCGCACCATCTGCATTAAGCATACGAATAGTAAGACATGGGCGCCAAGCTCCCTTACAAGGTGTCCGTGATAGAGGTCGATACCTTGTGACTCGTCAAACCGCTTATTGACCAGCACGATGTCCGTGATCCGCCTCGCTGTTGCCGCTTAGTTCGGCATATTCATCAGTCCGCTGGCCTCGACGCCCGCCACCTGTTTAGGAGCGGCGATATGTTATAATCGAGATTTGATCTCGCACATTGTCAATTTTGACAACATACCGAGTCTCGTGGGCTACTATCTATACAGGCGATTTTATATGCATAACTGCTCAAGGTACATCATTTTTATGCATTTCAAACCCCTCCAAGAAGCTTCGACGGTTTCATGCAATCCGCCTCCATGGATGCAATTTTTCAATCACTGCACCCATTAGAGCACGGTGATCTTCTGAAATAGCCGCCGCCTGAGCAGATCCTTCAGCCTCCGATCAAGACGCCACTTGGCGCCGACCTTCCGCCCCGCCGACTTGGGGAACCCTCCGCGACGACACCTCCGGTCGTCTCCCTCACATGAGGGTGCGACAGTGGAGGCGTTTCGCTTCCATCATCTCCGAAGAAGATCCTCAAGACGAGCTCACGAGAAGGGCTGAGGTCCGAACTACAAGGTACAATTTCGTTATCCTCATGAATAAATACAGGATGTTCCTTATTTACAAGACCCCTTCTTTTTACTTACGGCTCATTGGAGGGCTGATCCCTTGGGGAAATAATGCGGCTGGGTTACTTCAGCCACCGACTCTCCGCCAAGATTCCTTCCCTCTTGAGGCCTTGACCTCCGGATCTTCCAAGCGGTCCTTTCTCCTCCTCGAAGGTGGACTCTTAATCCTCCTTCCTTGATAGCCTCCTTCACAGAGGCGGTTGCTTCCTCGCTTCCCCTTCGCTTTCTTCAAAAGGCGCGACCTTCAACATCTTGGTCAACATGGGATCCGCGTGGTCTCTCGGAGGGGAGCCGACACCTTATTAACTTTTCCTTGGCTATCCACTCCTGTTCAAGAAACGGCCTTTAAAGGGCATATATATGAAATAAATGAATGAACAGCTTGTCCGTTACGACTACTTACTTGAGTATCTCGGCGATTGCAGCTTAGTCCTGCGGCCCTCGTCAAGTCCGACACTTCTCTTGTGATCCAAGAACAGTTTATACATCTCCACGGGCGCCGTGCCCATAAAATTTTGAGAGCTCGTGGTCCTCCGGATTGAATTCCCACAAAGTGAGGGGGCGACGCTTGCAGGGCTGAAGGCGCCGGATCACCATAACCTGCGCCATCGCAACCAGATTGATCCTCTTTCCGGAGATCTCGAACACGGCCCTCGCAGCAGGGAACGCCCTGGACGGCCCCTGGCCGAGCCCCTTGTTGACCCATGATGCCAGCCGCTGTGGTGGACCTGAGCGGAAGGCAGGAGCGCCACCCATTTGGTGCCCCCGGAGCGGTGATATAAAACCACCCTGCTACAAAACCAAGCTCCTCTTGAAAAGAGCCTCGGCCACGGAGCATCATCACATTTGCTTATGACCGCCCTCCGACTCCGCTTGCTGCCCTTGATCATCTTTTGGCTCCACCTTGAAGGTCTTGAGCCACAATCCAAAGTGGGGGTAATATGGAGGAAGGCCTCACATACGACAATGAATGACGAGATATGGAGGATGGACTCGGATTCAAGTCATGGAAATCAAGCCCATAATAAAACATGAGCCCCGCACAAAGGGATCCATCGGAAGCCTAAACCCCAAGGAAGTGGGACACGAACACCACGTTCTCGCCGGCTCAGGAGTGGGAATGACCTGCCCGGAGCAGCAGCCTATGCGAGATCTCGCCGTTAGATACCGGGCGCCTCGCAGCTTTAGCACATCTTCTTCTCGTGACGGAGGAAGACATCCATCGGCCGTGTTGGTCGGAGCCGACATCGCCGAAAGTCCGGCGCCTAAATCTGAAGCTTTGGGTGTTGGAACTCGGCGCGAGGCTAACTCGATGGAGGGTGTAAAAAGAAGAGGGCCTTGGTCTCATTATAAAGAGGTTGAATACCAAGAGCCCACCCTGTGGTCGATTAGGACTCGCTTTGATAGAGAAGGCAGGCCAACGGGCACGGTTGGGTTACCCACGTCCGTATTGATGAGAATCCCGAATAAGGGGCACGATCTACGCTTTGATAAGACGTACAAGGAAACCGCCGCTAAACACGCTGAGGTGGAACAATAAAAACGATTCATATAAAGGCCTGGCTGTGGTGTGATGTCACGCCATGAATACGCCAGCAGATCTGGCAAAAATTATTCTCTCTACGGTGTTATGTGGAACTTGTTTTGCAGAGCCGACACTATCCTTGTGTTCAAAACCTTCTATGAAGTATTCGGAGGAGGAACCCGCCTTGCAATGTCAAGACAATCAACGCCCGGACTCATCGCCATTGAAGCCTGGTTCAGGGCTACCGAGGGAGTCCCGGACTAGGGGTGTCCGGATAGCCGGACTATCGCCATGGCCGGACTCCAAGACTATGAAGATACAAGATTGAAGACTTCGCCCCGTGTCCGGATGGGACTTTCCTTGGCGTGAAGGCAAGCTTGGCGATACGGATATGTAGATCTCCTACCATTGTAACCGACTCGTAACCCTAACCTATCCGGTGTCTATATAAACCGGAGGGTTTTAGTCCATAGGACTAACAACAATCATACCATAGGCTAGCTTCTAGGGTTTAGCCTCCTTGATCTCGTGGTAGATCTACTCTTGTACTACCCATATCATCAATATTAATCAAGCAGGAGTAGGGTATTACCTCCATCGAGAGGGCCCAACCTGGGTAAAACATCGTGTCCCTTGTCTCCCGTTACCATCCGCCTAGACGCACAGCTCGGGACCCCTACCCGAGATCCGCCGGTTTTGACAATCGACATGTACCTCATACTGGTGTAGCCGAAAGCTAGCGTTCTTAAGGGAATATTTGACTTATGACCCCCACGCCTGGTTTCCACGCTGCATTCGGGTTTTTACATAACCGAGCGGGTATTCGGATACACTCCGACTGTCTGGTCCAGAGGTCGGGTTAAAAGGTCCGCCATGACAAATGATTTACAATCCGCTAGGGACAATATATGCCACTTGAAGTACACAAATACTTAGGCTGACTAAATTCTTCTTCTATACCATCCAACAGTCTGTCTAGCCTACAACTCGTTGGGAATACTTTATGCTAATTTCACCTGGTCATACACCATATCGACAGGATCTCTTTCCCATCAGTCCCCATAGGTCCAACCTCGCCATGTGGTTCACCAGCCTTGGTATATCGCTGCTTCACCATGGCCCAGTGCTTCCTTGCACCTTGTCGGCAAAGCTGATATCTTCCATAATCGAAGCGCCTTCCCTTGAGCATCTCTACAAGCTCCCCATGCCTCCCCGGGCAGGAGGCGGATGGCCACAAGGCTTGGGCACGCCCTCGCATCACCGGCCGCACTTGTTCGTGCAGCCAGAGAGCTCGTAGAAGATCACCTGCACCCCGCATCTCCTCCAAGGGACGACCCGCTAGCATACCTACAAATATAACACTGTTAGCTGGTTTATTCACTCGAACTCCATAAAACTTCGCCAATCACTTACTAAAATGCCACGTCGAAGCCTCTTATTCTCCTTTACTGAGTTAGCAAGCTGGGCTCGAACATCTTTCACCCAACGCCCAGCCGGTATTGGCATCTTGGAGATCGCTTTTTCCCGCCTAACTCAAGTGAAGCATCGCCACCGCCTTTTTAGCTGTCATGGAGCATGTTTCATCCTCAGATTTACCTCCGGATTCACACCGGGTCATTCGTGAGAATTTATTGTTAGATTTGCACGCATGCCAAATACTAATCGGTACATATCATTCTTCTCGATAGAAACAAGTGTTACCAGATGGGGCCTTTCTGACTCTTCTTCATTATGCAATCGCAGCCCGAGTCCTGGGCTTTGCACTCCTCCACTTCTCGAGACAACTCGGGTATTCTTCTCCGTAAGAACCTAGGAAAACAACGATCCTTAAATCAGTTGTGCCAACTGCTTCAAGTCTCAGGGCTACCGATATACATAATTATTAGATTTTCTTACCTGTATATCCTTTACATACTGGTGTGTGGCTCTGGCAAGACCATTTTGAGCAGCTCAGATGTACGTGATCCCCGAGTTGAAGGCATCGAACACTTCTTGAGAGAAACAAGCGCCGCTGGAGTACGCCCGCGACGCCTGTGATTCATGGCACTCTCCACTTCGAATTCGTGTATGACAACCTATCCGCATCCTCTATAGGAGGAACATCCGCTGGCCCCATCGTTAGTGTTCCGCTTTCTAAGTCCGCCTCGAGCCCGGCCGGTAGAGGCGTTGTCAGGCTCTCCGATATGGTCCGCCGTGAGCTTTTTCTGCTAGGAAACATGGACATTGTTACATTTTAAAGACGACAACCACGGAGCGGGGTTTTTTTCATACCGCTGACGGTGTCTCAAACTCCCGACCGCCTTCCTTTAAGCCTACTCGGTTTTGGTGCCCCTTGTTGGTGAGTCACCATGGTTCGCATGACGTCCCAAGGACCTTCCCTCGTAAGACACCATATGTGCGGTAGGTGAAGTGCAAAAAGGATCCTTCTCGGAAGTTGGGACTCGGTTTTACTTACATGCGATGTGGAGTAGTCCAGATAATCGGCTATGATGGCCACCAAGGCACCGGCGCAGCTTAATTGATAGAACGCCCCGCCGATGAGCTCCACAAATGTGTCCGGATCTTCTTCGAGTCCGGGGTCGAGGGCCCGGTCAGTGGTCTTCTGTTGTGGAGGCAGGCTGTGGACCTCCCTCACAGCTTTTCACAGTTCCCGCTATGAAATAGCAAGGTAAATACTTATGACTTAAGAATGCGGGAAGGTTCGAGTAAAGGTAGCAGCTCACCCAGCTTGCGCGGTTGTACATGGAGAATCCATCACGTGGCTTAATGCAGATGAACTCCTCTTCTCTCCTTTATATAAATAGGACAGTATTTTGCTAGAGCAGCGACGGAGTCCGTCCTCACGACCGCAGCAGGTGGCATCGCTTTTCATTGAAGTGCCACATGGGTTGTCCCCGACATCAAGTGGCTGCACTTCAAGATTATACATATTGACATAACTCGATTATTGTCAATCCTGATTTGGCCGCTGCTTTTATCCAGCCCATCGTAAAGGACTTCTCCGCTATCTTCCTCCTAGGGGCTCCGAGGGCGCTTAGCTGCAGCGCTTTCTTCAAAGGGGCGTTGTTGAACTCAAGAAGGCCCATTCAATAGGGTCCGGAAGGGGGACGCCCTCCATATAAAACCACTCAAGGCCAGCCTTGACGCCTTCTTTGGAGTACCGACATGGTATCCGTCCCGCGATGTGCTATATCCGGCCCGCCACTTGATATATTGACCCTCCCCGTAATGGGTATGTGGCAGAATAGCCTCTTCCATAGCTCAAATGAGCTCGCGAGCCCAAAAATAGCTCGCAAAGGGCTTTATGAGCCTGATGTGTAAGATGGAGGCGGAGTAAGGTTATGCAGCCGAGGCCATAGAACTCCTGGAGCCCGCGGAGGAACGGATGGATTGGAAATCCGAGTCCCTCAATAAGTAAGGGACAAGGCATAACCGCCCCCATGGATGGGTTGGGAAAGCTCGCTTGCTCCCGCCATTGCAAGTGGCTAATCCGCCTGGACGGGGACCATATACGCATGATGGAGAAACCCCGGTCTCAGAATCTCTACTAATTGGCCGTGGGGAACGGACACTTTCTTCCAATTGCCTCGGCTTAGGGCTAGGGAGCGAGAGGAGGAGCTGCGATGGCCGCCATGATGGGATGGATTTTTCCGCGCCTCCTATGGATGCTCGCCGTGGGAGGATGTGTGATCTCGATCAGGATCCCCGCCTCATTCAAATAGACGATTTACTCGCATGGCTAGGGTGGCAAGTGTAAAATGTTCACTTTCGTGATTCGGCCGACACGTGGGGATAGCCATTATTTGGCCAAGCCAAGGAGTGAATATTCATGGGAAGCCGACACTAATCGATGTGTACTCGTAACTTGGAGAAGAACCCGCCTTTGCAATGCCTAAGACAATCAGCAAGACCGGACTCATGCCATTGAAGCCTGGTTCAGGCTACCGAGGAGTCCCGGATTAGGGGTCTCTGACAACCGGACTATATGCTTTTGGCCGAGTGTTGGACTATGAAGATACAAGATTGAAGACTTCATCCCGTGTCCGGATGGGACTCTTCTTGGCGGAAGGCTAGCTTG
This sequence comes from Aegilops longissima, assembly GCA_021605205.1. Classification (NCBI taxonomy): domain Eukaryota; kingdom Viridiplantae; phylum Streptophyta; class Magnoliopsida; order Poales; family Poaceae; genus Aegilops; species Aegilops longissima. The sequence goes on along the minus strand of JAHIAM010006033.1, from coordinate 29,215 downwards.
GCAATTCGGATATGTAGATCTCTCCTTGTAACCGACTCTATGTAACCCTAGCCCTCCGTGTCTATATAAACCAAGGGTTTAGTCCAGAGGACAAAAAATCATAATCATAGGCTAGCCCTAGGTTTAGCCTCTACAATCTCGGGTAGATCAACTCTTGTAATACTCATATCATCAAGATCAATCAAGCAGGAAGTAGGTATTACCTCCATCGAGAGGGCCCAACCTAGGTAAACATTGTGTCGCTTCGCTCCTCGAACCATCCGCTTAGACGGACAGTTCAGACCCCTACCCGAGATCCACGAGAAGGGCTTTGTATTTCGTGAAAAACATCGTCCCCCTCACCGACAGGTCGGACCCACCAGCTATATCTTCGCACGCAAGAAAGTGCCTCCTTATTACGCACACAAAAAATAAATACCCTCGCTAGCTGGGACCCACCATAGTGGTGGTTGACTTGGGGCCTACTAAGTTGACGGGATGAAGGGCTTTGTCAACTTAGTCAATATGAATGATTCTAGCTCCAAAGGATCGCACGATGTCCATCCAACGCCATAGTGCATCTTAAACCTTCGGTCTTTTGCTCCAAATACCAAGTAGCGCTTTGTCGTGCCACCTGCTCCTCGCCTCTCGTGGCCGGCCAGTTGCCGCTGAGAGCCTCACCGCCCCATACTACTCCCACCGCTGCCGTAGCCATCCTCGCACTCACCCACACCCCTCGTTATTCTCATGGCGACGACAGCCTTCACACCGCAGTCGAACCAAGTACTGTGCATTCTCCGCTGGGCATCCACGCTGTTTTCCCTGCTCCGCCGTCTCCCTTCCTAGGCCTCGCCGCCCACCGCTTGGTGCTCTCGGCGCGGGCGGGTCAACGTGGTCAACGCATCGACTTCCATCGGAAGAGTATCAGACATGGAGAGGCCGATACCGGGTCCACTGCCACAACCCGCTTTTTTGTGATTTGCCAAGTAAGTCGCTTTGTTAGGTCTCATGGCTACAAATCTTTCAAGACGAGGAGAGCTTCATTCGGGTCCGAGAAAATGGCCTATCAAGAATTAGAAATGGGCTGTACATTTTTAAAACACATCAAACCGATAATTAGTTTCAAATTTTTTTTTTTCATTTCGAGATTTTAAATTGCATTGATTTTATGCATGGAGAATTTGTTGATTTTATATTGATATACATTAATTTTAAAATCAGTTTGAATGTGACTCAAATTTCGGATTAAAAACAATTCGACCGCAGACCAAATATGCAAAATTTCAGATAATTTTTTAACTCGTATACAATATGGGATGTAATGCTAACAAAAGAATATGGGCTCCAAAAACCCTTAAGAATTAGCAAATGAACTATAAATTATTAGAAATAATGGCGATGGGATGTATCCAGCTTCCACATGATTTGAGGCTTTCCTAAAAAGGTTGACATTACAGCAAAGGATCATGGATGTCCATCCAACGACTGTCAGGTTTCTTCAATCTCTCGATCTTCCCCGCTCCAAATACCAAACAAGCGTTTGACGGACTGCTTACCTCCTCCTCACGCTGCCGGGTCATGATGCCACAGCAGGCCTCACCGCCCCATCGTGATCTCCCATCGCTGGCCTAGTAATCCCTCTACTCACCCACACCTGCTGTTATTCTCCGGGACGACGCAGACGAACCAAGAAACCCCTGACAACACTACCCCCTTCGTAGGAAACAACAAACAGTCTTCCTCGGCTCCTGTCGCTCCTTCCTAGGCCTCGCTGTCATCCACCGCGGTGCTTCTCGGCGCATGCCTGGTCAACGTGATCAACGAATCCGGACATGCATCAAAAGTGGACTATACGAGAGGTCCGATAGCTGGGTCCATGGTCAGCACGCAAGGAAATGCCTCCTTATTACGCGCAAAAATAATGATCCTCCACCGACATCTGGGACCCACCTAAAGGGCCTCTCAGATTGTGTAAAAATGTTGCCGCCATCGCAGCTCTGACTCCACCAGCTATATCTTCGCACGCAAGGAAGTGCCTCCTTGTTACGTTACAAAAATGAATACTCCCCTACTAGCTGGGACCCAAAGATAGTGGCAAACTGACTTGTGGGCCTACTTGTTGACGGGACGGAGGGCTTTGTCAAGTTAGTCAATATGCACGATTCTAGCTCCAAAGGATCAGACGATGTCCATCCAACGGCCGAGTGCTTCTTCAACCTCGACTCTTGCTTCACCGCCTAAACCAGCGCCGGTCGTGCTCTCATGCTCCCCGCCTTCTCCGTGGTGCGGGGCAAGCGATGTCGCTGAGGCCTCACCGCCCCTACTACTCCCACCACCGCCAGCCATCCTCTACTCACCCACACCCCTCGTTATTCTCGGCATTTACAGCCTCACACCGCAGCCGAACCAAAGGAACCCCGACACTCCTCACGCTGCAGCATCCACCGCCGCTCTTCCGCTGCTCCACGCTATCCCTTCCTAGGCCGTCGCCGCCCATCGCCCTAGTGCTCTCGCACGGGCGCGGTCAACATGCTCAAGGAATGGCTTCCACCAGACATGGACTCATGTGGAGAGGCCGATACTGGGTCCACGGCCGCAGCAAGGAAGTGCCTTATTACATGGAAAATAATGATTCCTCCACCGACAAGAGGGACCCACGGACGGGCCACCGATTTCACTAAAAAACATTTCTGATCGCCGAGACCTACCAGCTACATCTTCGCACGCAAGGAAGTGCGCCCGGCAAAAAACGATTCCGCTTCCTCGACCGCCTGACGCACTACCACATCTTCGCACGCAAGGAAGTGCCGGCACGGGACCCACTGGTCAAGCGCACATAGCGCTGTCATTCTGGTCGCGAATGTGTATGTACATACCGGTCGATGTAGAGGCACGACGCAGTCGTAGTAGAGGCGCGCACGTAGCATGTACATGTACGCATAAAGGCCTGGGTGCAAGAAAGTAAATACGCCACGCATATACATACGGGCGGGTCTCGAACGCCTACTTGCCGAATGTACGCCAGGCTCGTGGGTACATGGCTGGGTCGGAACGAGAAACTGCGCCGCCTCGTGTTCACGGGAGGCAACGAATGCGCTCGGTTCATCGGGAGGCAACGGAGCGCGTGGGAGCCAACCGGCTTGGACGGAACAGCTGATGGAAACGAGGCCTGGCGTACCACAGAACGGAGGAAACGGCCTTGTGTTCGACCAACCACGGTTGAAACGGGATCCTGTTCATCGGGAGGGGTCTGGCATACCGCAAAAGCAGAGGAAACGGACCTCCTATGGTCGAAACAGGGTCCCGCTGATCGTGAGGGTGTTGTCGGTGTCAAACCGCGGATCTCGGTAGGAGGTTCTGAACCTCAGGCCTAAGGCGGATGGGAACAGGAGGCGGGACACATGTTTACCTGTGTTTGGGCCCTCTCGATGGAGGTAATACCCTACTTCCTCGCTTGATTGATCTTGATGATATGAGTATTACAATTGTTGATCTACCACGAGATCGTAGAGGCTAAACCCTATAAGCTAGCCTATGGTATGATTGTTCTTATCTCACGGACTAAACCCTCCGGCTTATATAGGCACCGAGGGGGCTAGGGTTACATGAGTCGGTTACAAGGGAGGAGATCTACATATCCAGATTGCAAGCTTGCCTTCCACGCCAAGGAGAGTCCCATCCGGACATCGGAAAAAGTCTTCAATCTTGCACCATCATTGTCCAACAGTCCGCCAAAGGATATAGTCCGGCTGTCCGAGGACCCCTAATCCAGACTCCTTTAGTAGCCCCTAACTAGGCTTCAATGACGATGAGTCCGCGCGCAGATTGTCTTCAAGATTGCAAGGCGGGTTCCTCCTCCAAATACTCCATAGAAGATTTTGAACAAGAATAGTGTCCGCTCGCAAAACAAATTCCACATACCACCGAGAGAGAATAATATTTCCACAAATCTAATCTCCTCGACACATTTGGCAAGATGACATCATACCACCGCTCGATCATTATTCGAACCGCTTTTTCTCAACCAGCTATCGCGCACATTGCAGGCGGTTTTCTTGGCACGCCTTGTCAAGCAGATCGTGTCCCTTATCACAGGATTCCCATCAATATCGGTGTTGGTAACCCAACCGCGCTATCAACTTCGCGCTTGGGGAACAGTTTAATTTACCTGCAGGTGGGGAGGCATATAGTTTCTTCCGCCTTATAAAGGGACAGGATTCTCTTTACCCATGCCATCTTACTCCTTGCTCATCCATTCTTAAGACTCGAGCTCCAAGACCCAAGTTCGTGATTTCCTCCTCAAACCACACCAAGTATGTCCGAGCGGAGGCAGGATGGTCTCCTCTGCCACGGAGGAGCACATCACAAAGCTATGGAGCAAAGATATCCGTCATGATATCGCACACCGCTGCCGACAAGGGCAGATCGCCTTTACCCGTAACCCCATGAGAGGGTGGTTTTCCTTACCCACTTCGTCCACGGACTGGGATTCCCCCTCCACCCATTTGTCCATGGGCTCATGTTTTACTACGGGCTGGACTTTCACGATCTGGCCCCCAATTTCATCCTCAACATCTCGGTGTTTATCGTCGTGTGCGAGGCCTTCCTCCGCATCAAGCCCCACTTCGGCCTATGGCTGAAGACCTTCAACGTTAAACCGAAGGTGGTGGTCGGCCAGCAAGCGGAGAGCGGAGGCGCCATGGTGGGTGAGGGAGTTCCAGATTAGGGGGTGTCCGGATAGCCGAACTATCATCATCCGCCGGACTCCAAGACTATGAAGATACAAGATTGAAGACTTCGTCCCGTGTCCAGATGGGACTTTCCTTGGCGTGGAAGGCAAGCTTGGCGACACGGATATGTAGATCTCCTACCATTGTAACCGACTCGGTAACCCTAACCTCTATCCGTGTCTATAAAAACCGGAGGGTTTTAATGTGAGGATCTAACAACAATCATACCATAGGCTAGCTTCTAGGGTTTAGCCTCTTTGATCTCGTGGTAGATCCACTCTTGTAACACATCATCAATATTAATCTAGCAGACGTAGGGTTTTCCTCCATCAAGAGGGCCCAACCTGGGTAAAACATCGTGTCCCTTGTCTCCTGTTACCATCCGCTTAGACGCACAAATTCGGGACCCCTACCCGAGATCCGCCGGTTTTGACACCGACATTGGTGCTTTCATTGAGAGTTCCTCCGTGTCGCCACCGATAGGGTCTGATGGCTCCTTCGATCATCAACAACGACGCGGGTCCAAGGTGAGACTTTTCTCCCAGCAGATCTTCGTGTCCGCGGCTTTGCATCAAGGGCCAATTCGCATGGACATCTAGAGCAGATTGTGCTACGCCAACAGTGGTTCAAGTCCTTAATATAACCGAGGAGGAGGCTGGTGCTTTGGCATTGGCCGCACCAGATTTTTTGCTGCACTGGACACTAGGGGCTTAGGGCATTATTCTGCCCATTTTCATAAAGACCAATACCTTAGGGAGTATTCGCGCCTCGAAAGTTAGGGCCTTATATGCATCAGCTCCAATCATGTCTTTGGTCAAATGTTGGGCTGTCTGCTCCCGTGTTTTGCTGCCTTACGCCTGCTTTTCACGCTAACGCTGCACTAGGAGAACTAATCGCGACCCTGCTCTGGTTCGCCGCAAGCAGCACCTCAAGAGAGAAAGCCAAACTCGATCATCATGATATAGCGAGAGACCTGTCAACCACTGATGACTCACTGTGAATGTTTAGGATTCCTCCGCATTAACGAAGGACCGTTTGTCAGCAGCACATACGCACCTCGAATTCGAGAGAGCGGTACTCAGGGGCTATATAGTAGCCCCACCTCGAACTCCTATGGCTAAGTGAAAGTGATAAAGCATTATAGTCCGTTGCCTGGTTTGTTACGCTATCACCTCCTTAACAGACCAAGACGTTGATTATGTGAAAAGCCGCTTTGTAAACACCCTCGACTATAAAGGTGGGGGCTGAAGCCAAGGACTGCCATCTTTCAGGTTATATACACATATACATAAACGGTCAGACATGGAGTAGTTTACTACTTGAACGCACAAGTATAAAAAGCACTTATATTACATTGAAACATTGTTTTCACAAATCATACATGTCATTTAAACATAATATCCTTCGAGCACTGGCTCTATTAAACGAGCGCCCGCAGACTTCTTCAAAGTAGTGCTCGGCGGTGTACTCGGGCTCGTCCAATCTTGGGATGCAACGCCGTTGGCCTTCATCTCTGCCCAAGATGTCTTGACACGGCAAGAGCCATCCAAGGCCCTCAATACACGCCGATCGCTTCATTGCGCTCGACATACGCTGCACCGCACTAAGAAACTGCTGCACTAAACCAAAATAGTTTCTTCGCTAGGTCCGGTCCGCCACAAGTGAGTCAAGACATGCTTCATGGCAATCCGACAATCGATTCAGCTCGCCCATTCGCCAACCGATCGTCAGCGCGTAAGACGCCCGGACTATGGAATTGCGACTAATATAGTTCTTCTGTTCGGCCCCTTCTCGCCCCGAAGTGCTTCAACAAGCCCACAAGGCCGCCAAGTCCAGATAAGCATCCTAACTCCACAACTTATCCAATCGAGCATACTTTTGATCTCAGATATTTCCGCAGAGTAGTAAACGGTTTTCCAGCCGCAATTGCCTCCGCCCGACTCCAGCCCTCCTTGGCAGCCTCAAAGCCGATTGGGCATTCTTGATTCGGGCGGCGCCTTTCTTTAGGCTCCTCTTGTTCCGCTTGACGCCTTTTTTCAAGAACCTCAAGAGCGATCGGTAGTATTCCTTAACTTTTTGGCCATATCGCCATCTCCTTTGCTTCGCAAGGAGCAGCCTGCTCAGCTTTAGCTCTTCGCCTTTTAAAGCGTACCGACATTAATAATTCTGGCTTGCTCTTCGCCGGGCGAAGTTCTGCCCGCAGCTCCTCCACAAAGCAGCGGCACCATCTGCATTAAGCATACAAATAGTAAGACATGGACGCCAAGCTTCCCTTTACAGGTGTCCGACATAGAGGTCGTGATACCTTGTGACTCGCAAACCGCTTATTGACCAGCGGATGTCCGTGATCCGCCTGCTGTTGCCGCTTTAGTTCGGTGACATATTCATCAGTCCGCTGGCCTCCTGGACGCCCGCCACCTGTTTAGGAGCGGCGATATGTTATAATCTGAGATTTGATCCTCGCACATTGTCAATTTTGACAACATACCGAGTCTCAGGGGCTACTATCCACAGGCGATTTTATATGCATAACTCATGTAAGGTACATCATTTTTTATGATTCTCAAACCCTCACAAGAAGCTTCGACGGCTTTCATGTAATCCGCCTCCATGGATGTAATTGTTTCAATCACTGCACTCCATTAGAGCACGGTGATCTTCTGAAATAGCCGCCGCCGAGCAGATCCTTCAGCCTCCGATCAAGACGCCACTTGGCGCCGGACCTTCCGCCCCACTGATTTGGGGAACCCTCCATGACGACATTCTCCGGTCGTTCCCTCACATGAGGGTGCGACAGGTGGAGGGGTTTCGCTTCCATCATCTCCGGAAGAAGATCCTCAAGACGAAGCTCACGAGAAGGGCCGAGGTCCGAATCATAAGGTACAATTTCGTTATCCTCATGAATAAACACAGGATGTTCCTTATTTACAAGACCTTCTTCTTTTTTACTTACGGCTCATTGAGGGCTGATCCCCTTTGGGAAATAACGTGGCTGGGTTACTTCTCAGCGCCTGACCACGAAGATTCCTTTCCTCTTTGAGGCCTTGACCTCCTGGATCTTCAACCAAGCGTCTTCTTTCTCCTCGGAAGGACTCTTAATCCTCCTTCCTTGATATCCTCCTTCACAGAGGAGGCTGCTTCTCGCTTCCCCTTCGCTTTCTTCAAAAGGCGCACCTTCAACATCTTGGTCAACATGGGATCCGCGTGGTTCTCGGAGGGAGCCGGACACCTTATTAACTTTTCTTGGCTATCCACTCTGCTCAAGAAACGGCCTTTAAAGGGCATATATATGAAATAAATGAATGAACAGCTTGTCCGTTAGGTGACTACTTACTTGAGTATATCCGCGCTGCAGCTTAGTCCAAGGCCCTCGGTCAAGTCCGAACACTTCTCTTGTGATCCAAGAACAGTTTATACATCTCCACGGGCGCGTGCTCATAAAATTTTGAGAGCTCGTGGTCCCTCCGGATTGAATTCCCACAGCGGAGGGGGCGACGCGCAGTGGCTGGAGGCGCCAGATCACTATAACTCATGCGCCATCAAGCAACCAGATTGATCCTCTTTCCCGAGATCTCGACATACGGCCTGCAGCAGGGAACGCCCTGGACGCCCCCTCCGAGCCCCTTGTTGACCCATGATGCCAGCCGCTGTGGTGGACCTGAGCGAAGGCGTGAGCCATCCATTTGGTGCCCCTCGAGCGGTGATATAAAACCACTCCTGCTGCCACAAAACCAAGCTCCTCTTGAAAAGAGCCTCGGGCCACGGAGCATCATCAAATTTGCTTATGATCGCCTCCGTGACTCGGGCCTGCTGCCCCTTGATCATCTTTTGGCTCCACCTTGAAGGTCTTGAGCCACAATCCAAAGTGGGGGTAATATGGAGGAAGGCCTCACATAATGGCTAAATGAATGACGAGATATGGAGGATGGACTCGGATTCAAGTCATGGAAATCAAGCCCATAATAAAACATGAGCCCTCGTCACAAAGGGATCCATCGAAGCCAAACCCTCAAGGAAGTGGGACACGAACACCAGGTTCTCACCGGGCTCAGGAGTGGGAATGACCTGCACTGGAGCAGGCAGCCTATGTGAGATCTTGCCGATTAGATACAAGGCCTCGCAGCTTTAGCACATCATCTTCTGTGACGGAGGAAGACATCAATCGTCAGTGTTGGTCGGGGCCGGACATCGTCGAAAGTCCAAGCGCTCTAAATCTGAAGCTTTGGGTGTTGGAACTCGGAAGCGAGGCGAACTCGCTGGAGGGTGTAAAAAGAAGAGGGCCTTGGTCTCATTATAAAGAGGTTGAATACCAAGAGCCCACCTCGGGTCGCATTAGGACTCGCTTTGATAGAGAAGGCAGGCCAACGGGCACGGTTGGGTTACCCACGTCCGTATTGATGAGAATCCTAATAAGGGGGCACGATCTAGCGATCTCGATAAGACGTGCCGAGGAAACCGCCTCACTAAACACGCTTGAGGTGGGAACACTAAAAACCGATTCATATAAAGGCCTTGCTGCAGGTGTGATGTCACGCCATGAATACGCCAGCAGATCTCAGGCAAAATTATTATCTCTACGGTGTTATGTGGAACTTGTTTTGGCAGAGCCGACACTATCCTTGTGTTCAAAACCTTCTATGAATTATTCGAGGAGGAACCCGCCTCGCAATGCCGAAGACAATCAACACGCCGGACTCATCGTCATTGAAGCCTGGTTCGGGGGCTACTGAGGGAGTCCTGGATTAGGGGTGTCCGATAGTCGGACTATCGCCATGGCCGGACTCCAAGACTATGAAGATACAAGATTGAAGACTTCGCCCGTGTCGGAGGGGACTTTCCTCGGCGTGGAAGGCAAGCTTACGATACGGATATGTAGATCTCCTACCATTGTAACCGACTGTGTAACCCTAACCTATCCGGTGTCTATATAAACCGGAGGGTTTTAGTCCATAGGACGATCAACAATCATACCATAGGCTAGCTTCTAGGGTTTAGCCTCCTTTGATCTCGTGGTAGATCTACTCTTGTACCACCCATATCATCAATATTAATCAAGCAGGAGTAGGGTATTACCTCCATCGAGAGGGCCCCAACCTAGGTAAAAACATCGTGTCCCTTGTCTCCTGTTACCATCCGCCTAGACGCACAGTTCTGGGACCCCTACCCGAGATCCGCCTCGCTTTTTGACAATCGACATGTACCTCATACCGGGTGTAGCCGAAAAGCTAGCGCTCTTAAGGGAATATTTGGTCGGTGAACAAAAGATGACTTTATTTATTGTAATACGCGGCCTCATGATGTTTATATCCGCGCCTCTTTTTATAGCCTAGACATGCACATTAATGTATGCGCATCTCAGGAAAGGAACCCTTAACGGAACTATTCTCCTCGAAGATGTTTCTTACTATCCATGTAATATAACATAGCTAGTTGGGTACTTGTCTGCTCAAGCACTTATGACCCCACGCCTGGTTTCCACGCTGCACCTGGTTTTACATAACTCGAGCCGGTATTCGGATACACTCCGACTGTCTCGTCCAGAGGTCGGGTTAAAAGGTCCGCCATGACAAATGATTTACAATCCCGCTAGGGACAATATATGCCACTTGAAGTACACAATACTTAGGCTGACTAAATTCTTCTTCTATACCATCCAATGTGCTGTCTAGCCTACAATCCTGTTGGGAATACTTTATGTGCTAATTTCACCTGGTCATACACCATAATCGACAGGATCTCTTTCCCATCGTGCCCCATAGGTCCAACCTCGGCCATGTGGTTCGGCCAGCCTTGGTATATCGCTATTTTCACCATGGGCCTGTGCTTCCTTGCAACCTTGTCAGGCAGGTGATATCTTCCATAATCGGAAGCTGCCATTGCCTCCTTGAGCATCTCTACAAGCTCCCCATGCCTCCCCGGGCAGGGAGGATGGCCACAAGGCTTGGGCAATGCCCTCGCATCACCTGCCGACTTGTTCGTGCAGTGCCAGAGAGCTCGTAGAAGATCACCCGCAGACCCGCATCTCCTCCAAGGGACGACACCGTTAGCATACCTACAAATATAACATCATTAGCTGGTTTATTCACTCGAACTCCATAAAACTTCGCCAATCACTTACTAAAAATGCCACGTCAAGCCTTCTTATTCTCCTTTACGGAGTTAGCAAGCTGGGCTCGAACATCTTTCAGTCCAACGCCCAGCCGGTATTGGCATCTTGGAGATCGCTTTTTCCGCTTAACTCACAAGTAAGCATCGCCCGCCAAGTTTTTAGCTGTCATGGAGCATGTTTCTCATCCTCGCACGACCTCCGGATTCACACCGGGTCATTCAGAATTTATTGTTAGATTTGCACGCATGCCAAATACTAACTCGGTACATATCATTCTTTTCGATCGAGAAACAAGTGTTACCAGATGGGGCCTTCTTGACTCTTTCATTGCGGCAACTGCAAATTGTGAGTGGGCTTTGCACTCCTCCATTTCTCGAGACAATCGGGTATTCTTTCTCCGTAAGAACTTAGGAAAACAACGATCCTTAAATCAGTTGTGCCAACTGCTTCAAGTCTCGTGGCCTATCGATATACATAATTATTAGATTTTCTTACCAGATATCCTTTACATACCGGTGTGTGGCCTCGCAAGACCATTTTGAGCAGCTCAGATGTACGTGATCTCCCGAGTTGAAGGCATCGAACACCTCTTGAGAGAAACAAGGCCGCATGAGTAATACGGCGCGACGCACTGTGATTCATGGCACTTCCACTTCGAATCTGCAGGACAACCTATCCGCATCCTCTATAGGAGGAACATCCGCTGGGCCCCATCGCTAGTGTTCGCGCTTCTAAGTCCGGCCTCGAGCTCACGTAGGAGGCGTGGCAGTGCTCTCCGGATATGGTCCGTGAGTGCTTTTTGCTAGGAAACATGGACATTGTTACATTTTAAAAGACGACAACCACGGAGCGGGTTCTTTTCATACTTCTCAAGGAATGTGTCTCAGTCCCCGACCGCCTTCCTTTAAGCCTTACTCGGTTTTGGTGCCCTTGTTGGTGAGTCATCATGGTTCGCATGACGCCCCAAGGACCTTCCCCGTAAGACACCATATGTGTGCGTGTAGGTGAAGTGCAAAAGGGATCCTTCTCAGTTGGGACTCCGGTTTTACTTACATGCGATGGTGGAGTAGTCCAGTGATAATCGGCTATGATGGCCACCAAGGCACCGGCCGCAGCCTTAATTGATAGAACGCTCCGCCGATGGCGAGCTCCACAAATGTGTCCGGATCTTCTTCGAGTCCGGGGTCGAGGGCCCGGTCGTGGTCTTCTCGGTTGTGGAGGCAGGCTGTGGACCTCCCTCACAGCCTTTTTCATCCTCTCCATGAAATAGCAAGGTAAATACTTATGACGTAAGAATGCGGAAGGTTCGAGTAAAAGGTAGCAGCTCACCCAGTTTGGGCGGTTGTACATGGAGAATCCATCACGTGGCTTAATGCGATGAACTCTTCTTCTCTCCTTTATATAAATAGGACAGTATTTTCGCTAGAGCAGCGATTTGAGTCCGGCCCTTACGATCGCAGAAAGTGTGGCATCGCCTTCTTCATTGAAGTGCCACATGGGTTGTCCTCGACATCAAGTGGCTGCACCCCCGTGACATTATACATATTGACATAACTCGATTATTGTCAATCTCGACCAACGGCGCTTATCCAGCCCATCGTAAAGGACTTCTCCGCTATCTTCCTCCTAGGGGCTCCGAGGGCGCTTAGCTGCAGCTGCTTCTTCAAAGGGGCGTTGTTGAACTCAAGAAGGCCCATTCGAATAGGGTCCCGAAGGGGACGCCTCCATATAAACCACTCAAGGCCAGCTTCGGACGCCTTCTTTGAGTACTGAGCATGGTATCCGTCCCGCGATAAAGGCATCCTCGGTTCGCCCACTTGATATATTGACCCTCTCCGTAATGGGTATGTAGCGAATAGCCTCTTCCATAGCTCGAAATGAGCTCGCAGCCCAAAAAAATAGCTCGCAAAGGCTTAATGAAGCTGCTGATGTGTAAGATGGAGGCGGAGTAAGGTTATGCAAATGAGGCCATAGAACTCTGTGAGCTCATGGAGGAACGGATGGATTGGAAACCGAGTCCCTCAATAAGTAAGGACAAGGCATAACCGCCCCCCATGGATGGGTTGGGAAAGCTCTCGCTTGCTCCCCGCCATTGCAAGTGGCTAATCCGCCTCGGACGGGACCATATACGATGATGGAGAAACCCTCGGTCTCAGAATCTCTACTAATTGGCTGTGGGGGAACGGAACACTTCTTCCAATTGCCTCGCTTAGGGCTAGGGGAGCGAGAGGAGGAGCATGGCGTACGCCATGATGGGATGGATTTTTCCGGCGCTTCCTATGGATGCTCGCTGGGAGGATGGTGTGATCTCGATCAGGATCCCCGCTCATTCAAATAGATTTATTTACTCGCATGGCTAGGGTGGCAAGTGTAAAATGCTTCACTTTCTCGCATTCGCCGACACGCGGGGATAGCCATTATTTGCCGCCAAGCCAAGGAGTGAACATTCATGGGAAGCCGGACACTAATCGACTGTGCACTCAGTAACTTGGAGAAGAAACCGCCTTTGCAATGCTCTAAGACAATCACAAGACCGGACTCACTGCGCTATTGAAGCCTGTCTTGGGGCTACCGAGGGAGTCCTCGGATTAGGGGTCCTCTGACAACCGGACTCATATGCTTTGGCCGGAGTGTTGGACTATGAAGATACAAGATTGAAGACTTCATCCCGTGTCCGGATGGGACTCTTTCTGGCGTGGAAGGCTAGCTTGGCAATTCGGATATGTAGATCTCCTCCTTGTAACCGACACTCTATGTAACCCTAGCCCTCGGTGTCTATATAAACCAAGGGTTTAGTCCAGTAGGACAAAAAAATCATAATCATAGGCTAGCTCCTAGGGTTTAGCCTCTACAATCTCGGTGGGTAGATCAACTCTTGTAATACTCATATCATCAAGATCAATCAAGCAGAAGTAGGGTATTACCTCCATCGAGAGGGCCCCAACCTAGGTAAACATTGTGTCGCTTCGTCCTCCGAACCATCCGCTTAGACGACAGTTCGGGACCCCCACCCGAGATCCACGAGAAGGGCTTTTGTATTTCGTGAAAAAACATCGCCCCCTCACCGATTGTGTCGGACCCACCAGCCTATATCTTCGCACGCAAGAAAGTGCCTCCTTATTACGCACACAAAAATAAATACCCCCTGCTAGCTGGGACCCACCATAGTGGGTGGTTGACTTATGGGCCTACTAAGTTGACGGGGATGAAGGGCTTTGTCAACTTAGTCAATATGAATGATTCTAGCTCCAATGACTGTGACGATGTCCATCCAACGGCCATAGTGCATCTTAAACCTCTGGGTCTTCGCTCCACCACCAAGTAGCGCTTTGTCGTACACTCGCTTCCTGCCTCGTGGGCCGGTCAGGCCGCCATGTGAGCTCCACACCGCCTCCATACTACTCCCACCGCTGGCCGTGCCATCCTCGTGACTCACCCACACCCCTCGTTATTCTGCCAAGACGACGACTTTCACACCGCAGCCGAACTAGCAGTACTTGATCTTCTCCGCTGGGCATCGCTGTTTTCCTGTTTCGCTTGCCCCTTCCTAGGGCCTTCGCCGCCCACCGCTGATGTTTTGCCAAGCGTGGTCAACGTGGTCAACGCATCGACTTCCATCGGAAGAGTATCAGTATGGAGAGGCCGATACCGGGTCCACGGCCACAACCCAGTTTTTTTTGTGATTTGCCAAGTAAGTCGCTTTGTTAGGTCTCATGGCTACAAATCTTTCAAGACGAGGAGAGCTTCATTCGCTGGCTACGAGAAAATGGCCTATCAAGAATTAGAAATGGGCTGTACATTTTAAAACACATCAAACCGACAATTAGTTTCAAATTTCTTTTTTTTCATTTCGAGATTTTAAATTGCATTGATTTTATACATGGAGAATTTGTTGGATTTTATATTGATATACATTAATTTTAAAATCAGTTTGAATGTGACTCAAATTTCGGATTAAAAACAATTCGACCGCATCGAAATATGCAAAATTTCAGATAATTTTTTAACCGTGGCACAATATGGGATGTAATGCTAACAAAAGAATATGGGCTCCAAAAACCCTTAAGAATTAGCAAATGAACTATAAATTATTAGAAATAATGGCAGATGGGATGTATCCAATTTTCCACAGACATTTGAGGCTTTCCTAAAAAGGTTGACACATTAGCAAAGGATCGTTGGATGTCCATCCAACGCACTGGCCGTGTTCTTCAATCTCGATTCTCCCCGCTTCCAAATTACCAAACAAGCGCCCGACGGACTGCTCTACTCCTCCTCCCTCGCTGCCGGGTTGTGATGCTGCCGCAGGCCTCAACGCCCCATCAGTATTCCTATCGCTGGCCTAGTAATCCTCTACTCACCCACACCGCTGTTATTCTCCGGCGACGACAGATTTAACCAAGAACCCCCATGACAGTCCTTACTCCTCTTCGTAGGAAACAATAGCCGAAGTCTTCCTCGCTCCGTGTCGTTTCCTTCCTAGGCCTCGCTGTCATCCATCACCGGGTGCTTCTCGGCGCTGGCTCTGGTCAACGTGATCAACGATCGACATGCATCAAAAGTGGACTATACGAGAGGTCGATAGCTGGTCCATGGCCGCACGCAAGGAAATGCCTCCTTATTACGCGCGCAAAATAATGATCCTCCACCGACATCCGGGACCCACCCAAAGGGCCTCTCAGATTGTGTAAAAATGTTGCCGCCATCGCAGCTCTGCACTCCACCAGCTATATCTTCGCACGCAAGGAAGTGCCTCCTTGTTACGCAAAAAAATGAATGAATCTCCTACTAGCCGGGACCCAAAGATAGTGGCGTGCTGACTTGTGGGCCTACTAAGTTGACGGGACGGAGGGCTTTGGTCAAGTTAGTCAATATGCACGCATTCTAGCTCCAAAGGACCGCACGATGTCCATCCAACGTCAGAAGTGCTTCTTCAACTTCTGACTTCTTGCTTCACCGCCTAAACCAGCGCCGGTCAGGCTCTCATGCTCCCTGCCTCTCCGGGTCAGGTTGGCGATGCCGCTGGAGGCCTCACCGCCCCTACTACTCCCACCGCTGGCCAAAGCCATCCTCTACTCACCCACACCCCTCGTTATTCTCACGCGACAACAGCCTCACACCGCAGCCTAACCAAGGAACCCTCGAGTACTTTCACGCTGGAGCATCCACCGCTGCCTTCCGCTGCTCCACGTCTATCCCTTCCTAGGCTCTCGCCGTCGTCCATCGCCTCTAGTGCTCTCGGCACGGGCGTGGTCAACATGCTCAAGGAATGGCTTCCACCAGTACATACGGACTCGATGTGGAGAGGCCGACACCGTCCACGGCCGCAAGAAGGAAGTGCCTTATTACATGGAAAATAATGATTCCTCCACTGACAAGAGGGACCCACCGGACGGGCCACCGTGATTTCACTAAAAAACATTTCCTCGATCCGACGACCTACCAGCTACATCTTCGCACGGCGAAGTGCGCCCGGCAAAAAACGATTCGCCTCGATCAGCTGACGACCAACTACATCTTCGCACGCAAGGAAGTGCTCCGACAGCCGACCCACCGGTCAAGCGTTATATAGCGCTGTCATTCTCGGTCGCGAATGTGTATGTACATACCGGGTCGCATGTAGAGGCACGACGCAGTCGTAGTAGAGGCGCCGCGACGT
The DNA here is from genome assembly GCA_021605205.1 of Aegilops longissima. Classification (NCBI taxonomy): domain Eukaryota; kingdom Viridiplantae; phylum Streptophyta; class Magnoliopsida; order Poales; family Poaceae; genus Aegilops; species Aegilops longissima. Next base: position 12,738 of record JAHIAM010006033.1, on the reverse strand, counting down.
AGTATGTACATGTGCACGCGATAAAGGGCTCGGTGCAAGAAAGTAAATACGGCACGCATATACATACGGGCGGGGTCTCGAACGCCACTTGCGCCGGTAATGTACGCCAGTGGCTCGTGTACATGGCTGGGTCGGAACGTAGAAATTGCGCTGCCTCGTGTTCACGGGAGGCAACGGAATGCGCTGTGTTCATCGGGAGGCAACGGATGCTGTGGGAGCCAACCAACCGCTTGGACGGAACAGCTGATGGAAACGAGGTCAAGCGACTACGTAACGGAGGAAACGGGCTTTGTGTTCGACCAACCACGGTTGAAACGGGATCCTGCTTCATCGGGAGGGGTCTCGCATATCCGCAAAGCAGAGGAAACGGACCTCCTATGGTCGTAAACAGGGTCCTATGATCAGAGGGTGTGTGTCGTGTCAAACCGCGGATCTCTGTAGGAGGTTCTGAATCGTAGGCCTAAGGCGGATGGGGAACAGGAGGCGGGACACATGTTTACCCAGTGTTTGGGCCTTCTCGATGGAGGTAATACCCTACTTACTCGCTTGATTGATCTTGATGATATGAGTATTACAATTGTTGATCTACCACGAGATCGTAGAGGCTAAACCCTATAAGCTAGCCTATGGTATGATTGTTCTTATCCTACGGACTAAACCTCCCGTTTATATAGGCACCGGAGGGGCTAGGGTTACACAGAGTCGGGTTACAAAGGAGGAGATCTACATATCCAGACATTGCAAGCTTGCCTTCCACGCCAAGGAGAGTCCCATCCGACACGGGAAAAGTCTTCAATCTTGCACCATCATTGTCCAACAGTCCGCTAAAGGATATAGTCCGGCTGTCCGAGGACCCCTAATCCAGACTCCTTTAGTAGCCCCCGAACTAGGCTTCAACGACGATGAGTCCGCGCGCAGATTGTCTTCAAAGATTGCAAGGCGGGTTCCTCCTCCAAATACTCCATAGAAGATTTTGAACAAGAATAGTGTCCGCTCGCAAAACAAATTCCACATACCACCGTGAGAGAGAATAATATTTCCACAAATCTAATCTCCGATTACATTTGGCAAGATGACATCATACCACCGCCTCGATCATTATTCTCAACTGCTTTTCTCAACCAACTATCACAAGACATTGCGAGGCGGTTTTCTTGGCACGCCTTGTCGAAGGCAGATCGGTCCCTTATCACAAAGACCCATCAATACGGTGTTGGTAACCCAACCGCGCTATCAACTTTGGGCGCTTGGGGAACAAGCTTAATTTACTGTGCAGGTGGGGAGGCATATAGTTTCTTCCGCCTTATAAAGGGACAGGATTCCTCTTTTACCCATGCCATCTTACTCCTTGCTCATCCATTCTTAAGACTCGAGCTCCAGCACCTAAGTTCAGATTTCTCCTCAAACCACACCAAGTATGTCCGAGCGGAGGCAGGATGGTCTCTCCGCACGCGAGGAGCACATCACAAAGCTTGTAGGAGCAAAGATATCCGCCGCTGATATCGTGACATCGGCTGCCGATGCAAGCAGATCCACCTTACCCGTAACCCCATGAGAGGGTGGTTTTCTTACCCACTTCGGCCCACGGACTCGGGATTCCCTCCACCCATTTGTCCATGGGCTCATGTTTTACTACGGGCTGGACTTTCAATGATCCGCCCCCAATTTCATCCTCAACATCTCGGTGTTTATCGGTGGTAAGCGAGGCCTTCCTCCGATCAAGCCCCACTTCGCCTATGGCTGAAGACCTTCAACGTTAAACCGAAGGTGGTGGTCGGCCAAAAGCCGGAGAGCGGAGGCGCCTATGGTGGGTGAGGGAGTTCCAGATTAGGGGTGTCCGGATAGCCGAACTATCATCATCCCGGACTCCAAGACTATGAAGATACAAGATTGAAGACTTCGTCCCGTGTCCAGTCCAGACTTTCCTTCGTGGAAGGCAAGCTTGGACGTATACGGATATGTAGATCTCCTACCATTGTAACCGACTGTAACCCTAACCCTATCCGTGTCTATAAAACCGGAGGGTTTTAACCGAGAGATCTAACAACAATCATACCATAGGCTAGCTTCTAGGGTTTAGCCTCTTTGATCTCGTGTAGATCCACTTGTAACACACATCATCAATATTAATCTAGCAGGACGTAGGGTTTTCCTCCATCAAGAGGGCCCGAACTCGGGTAAAACATCGTGTCCCTTGTCTCCCCGTTACTATCCGCTTAGACGCAGCTTCGGGACCCCTACTCGAGATCCGCCGGTTTTGACAATCGATATTGGTGCTTATTGAGAGTTCTTCCGTGTCGCCACCGAGTAGGTCTGATGGCTCTTCCGATCATCAATAACGACGGGTCCAAGGTGAGACTTTTTCCCTGTGCAGATCTTCGTGTCCGCTGCTTTGCATCATGCCACCTCGCATTGGACATCTAGAGCAGATCAGGTGCTACCACCGAATCACGTCAGGTTCCAAGTTTAAACTATACGGCCGATATCCGCGGAGACTTGATCTTCGACGATTCGAACCACAACTAAGCGCCACAGACCGCTCTCGATGGATATGATCTAGCTCGCGAATGTCAAAGTGCTCGAGGCCGCACTGTAATCCGCCCAACCCTTAATCTGGAGCCGACTTCCGATCGGGACGAGTGGTTGGACACCGCCTGGCTTTAATCTCTACGGCGATCGAAATAAATCCATCCTCGCTCATGCGAAGACCCTCGACCTGTGGTACCGGACTCTTCTCCGGACCAACCATCCACGCCTTGCCGATCGAATCCGATTACGCCTGCTATGGAGTTCACGTCACGGACATCTTTTCAGCACTCGCTTTTGGCTACATCCTGAATTCACTAAAGTCTCTCTCTTATCCGGAGAGCCCTGGCCGGATTACGGTCAGAAGGTTGGGATACGGACGATGAAGAAATTCAACGCCCACCCACCACCCACTTCAGAGCTACATCGGCCGATAGCCTACACGACGTGCTCATTTCGATTCAAGACATCGACGGTATGGACGACGTATGTAGGAGACAATAATGAACCAGCACCTATAGGATGTCGGACAACCTCACCCGATGATGTATACATGGTGGATACACCTAAAGCAAATGAAGACGAGGAGCAACGGACGCCACGGCGATAAATTCTCAAAAGGCAGTAAAACGGCAACGTAAACGCCTAACAAAGTCCCGCCTCAACAAAGACTCCAGCCATAGAGCAGGGGTAACCGTGGACAACGAATGTTATCGAGCAATCGCCCAAACAAGACAACTTGATAAAAATCTGTCCCCGGCGGAAGACAACAATTCCATTGACGACCACGCCGGACAAACTATTGGAGCAAATGACTCTTAAAAGGCTCACCATCTGCTACAGCCCTAAAAAGCAGAAGGGAAGCTCAAACAGCGGAAGATGCACTCAGGATTAGATGGAGCAAAGTATTCAGCATCACAGATAAGTACGCATGACGATACGAACAAAGAGCTACCCAAAAGAAAGCTAACGTCAATTCGACGAGGAGGCCTTAGAGCCCCACAATTAAAAGCAAGAAGAACACCGGTCGGATGGACGACCTCACAGCAAAAGAGAGCGCGAATGGCGCCAAGACGAAGCCAATATGCGATCCGCATAAGGATCCACATCAAGAGGATGGCCCAGCTTAGGGTCCATCTATGGGCCAAGAAAGCGTGCTCAGCAAAGCAATGCAATACGCCAAAATTCAAGATCATGGCACACCCAATATAGGGCGCCAAGACATCCCCTATGTTTCACCGATGTGGTGCCGGATCATGAATTTCTAGCGGATTCAAACCCGTAAACATAGAGGCCACGACGGAACAATGCACTGAGTCTCTGGATCGAGGACTACATCCTCCACATACACATGGCTAGAGGAGACGATCTCCACGCCATAAAATACTTACCCTTAAACTCAAAGGCCTGGGGCGAATTGAATTAAAAGCTTCTCCCAAAATACCATTGAAGCCGGGAGAGCTCGAGGATGCATTCCGGCAAATTTTCAGGACTTATGTCCGCCCTATACGCATTTATCTAAGTCACATAACTCAACAGCCCGAGAGTCTCGCCTTAAGTTCTCGAACAGGTTCCTACTACAAAGAACTAAATAGTCGATCGTCTCGGACGTCAAGCCTTAGCAGCTATCAAGTATAACGTCTGGGACGAATGGCTCGCTGCATAACTCGCCAAGAAAAGCCAAGAACAATGGCCGCATTACATAGTTCTCATGACCCGCTTATGCTGAGAGAAGACAAATGGTCATGGCTAGATGCAAGACCAATAATTCGAGTACATCCGAAATCAGGGATGGAATGAAATCACGACGCAGAAAAGATCAGCACGGAATAAGGAAATGGCCTCAAATAGGTACGGGCGGTCAACGCCGGATTCAAAAGTTCTCGATCGAAACAACAAAACACCGCTTCTAAAGGATAATAAAGGACGAAGCTATCCAAATCTAAACAAGATTCTAGATAGATCTGTGTCAAATACATGGTACCTTTGGGAAGCTCGCAAACCATACCCACAGAGATTGTTGGTCTTCAAATAGTCCACGACTTAACGCTGAATACAAGGCTCGACACACCAAATGCGAGTGACGATACCTAAAAGCAGCACCCGACCGAAACGAAAAATGTTCCTAACAGGAGGTTAAAACAAAGAACTCACTTCACGTGATCAAAGGAAAACAAAGCGGGCGCTTGGGTGGGCGCCGCCACAGACCGGTTGTCAAACCGAATCACCTTCGCCACCAGTGACTATTCCGATAATATCCGAACGCAGGATGGATCGCCTTGATATGGAATCCTATAATCGACGGATTCCAACTTACACATGTCCTCATGGATGGGCAAAGTGATATAAACTCTGATATATCAAGACACAATCCGCAGGATGGGGATAAATCCAACCAAAATTCGCCATAGCAACACCTCCTTTAAAGGAGTACTGCCAGCCCATACGCCTTTGCATCGGGCTCCATCGCTAGAAGTTGTGTTTGGTTCATCCGACAACTTCCGCCGCGAAGGTTACTCTTCCATGTCGCCTGCTTAAAAGTAGCCATCAAGCACTATTGGGACGCGAAGCTTTCTACCGCTTTTAACGTTAATACCACATTATGCATCTCTAACACTTAAAATGCCCGTCCACGCTGCATCATCTCGCTGAAAGGAAGTATTAGTGTTACCAGCGAAGGAAGAAGGAGATCTGATCGACAGCCTCCACAAAGCTATCCGGCTCCACTAGGCAAAGAAACTGCAATAGGTCATTCAAACCCTGGACACCGGCTAGACGAGTCCGGCGCTTATCTAGCGGCATGCCCCGCATACAAGGGGCTGTATGCATGTATAACAAGAGACAATAAAGCCAAATTTTATCTACTTCTTCGAACTGTACTTTCGTTTATTTAAATATTAAGTACATCTTTTCGACGCCCCTTTTTCTTTTCAAACTAAGTTCTTCCTTTACAGATGAACAACGTATACAATTCGTCTGTGATACGCAGACAACGGAGACACAGCGCAGACGCAAGCAGCAGGGACCTGCTGTAAGGATTCTTTTCAGATTAAGACCTCACAGAACCTTTTTTTCACCGCCTCTTGTTGATATACATTCCCAGCTTCCTTAAATATAATCGAGGAGGAGGCTGGTGCTTTGGCATTGGCCGCACTCAGAATTTTTTTGCGGTACTGACACAAAGGGCTTAGGGCCTTACTTTTGCCCATTTTCATAAAGACCAATACCTTAGGGAGTATTCGGCGCCTTGAGTTAGGGCCTTATATGCATCAGCTCCAATCATGTCTTTGGTCAAATGTTGGGCTGTCCTGCCCCGCGCTTTTGCTGCCTTTACGCTCCGCTTTCACGCTTAACGCGCACTAGGAGAACCATCAATGACAGTGCCCTTCGTTCGGCGGGCAGAGCACCTCAAGAGAGAAAGCCGAAAACCGACCGACATGATATAGCGAGAGACTGGTCAACCACTCGATGATTCACAGGAATGTTTAGAATTCCTCCCGCATTAACGGAGGACCGCCGGTCGTGCACATACACACCTTCTTTAATTCGGGAGAGTGCGGTATTCTGTGGCCTATATAGTAGCCCCACCGAACTCCTATGGCTAAGTGAAAGTGATAAAGCATTATAGTCCGTTGTTCTGGTTTGCTACGCTACCACCTCCTTAACAGACCAAGACGTTGGATTATGTGAAAAGGCGCTTTTTAAACACCCCGCACTATAAAAGGCAATGGGGTCAATAAGGACTGCAATCTTTCAAAGTTATATTACATTGAAACATTGTTTTCAACGAATCATACACGCCATTCAAACATAATATCCTTCGAAATAATCGCGCTCTATTAAACAGCGCGCCGGCAGACTTCTTCAGTAGTCGCATGCTACCGCATGTACTGCCTCGTCTCAATCCTCGATGCAACGCTGGCCTTCTATCTCTGCCAAAGATAGTTTTGACACGGGCAAGAGCCATCCAAGGCCTCAATACATGCCGATCGCTTATCGCGGCCGACACGCTGCACCGCTTCCAAGAAATCATGCACTACACCAAAATAGCTTCGTTCGGGGTCCGCCCGCCACAAGTGAGTCAAGACATGCTTCATGGCCAATCCGGACAATCGATTCAGCTCGCCCACTCGCCAACCGATCGGTCACGGCAGAGGACGCCCGGACTATGGAATTGCGACCAAAGTATAGCTCTTCCCTTTTGTGCCCTTTCGCCCCGGCGTTTCAACTGCCCACAGCGCCGCCGCCAAGTCCATATAAGCATCCTCCTAACTCCATAATTTATCCAACGGAGCATACTTTGATCCAGATATTTCTCCGCAGAGAAACGGGTTTTCCACCGCAATTGCCCGGCCCGACCTCAGCTCATCCTTGGCAGCTCTTAAAGCCGATTGGGCATTCTTTGTTTGGGCGGCGCCTTCTTTAGGCCCTCCCGCTTCGCTTGATGCTCTTTTTTCAAGAACCTCGCAACGATCGGTAGCATTCCTTAACCTTTGGCCATCTCGCCATCTCTCTCTTTTGCTTCGCAGCAGCAGCCTGCTCAGCTTCTAGCTTCGTCATTTTTAAAGCAGCCAGATTACTACTCCCTCGCTTGCTCCTTCGCTGGCAAGTTCTGCCTACAGCTCAACGGCAGCGCACCATCCGTGCATTAAAGCATAACAACAGAAGACATGGGCGCTAAGCTCCCTTAACAGGTGTCCGATAGAAGTCGATACCTTGTGACTCGGCAAACTGCTTATTGACTCAAACATGGCGTCCGCCACTCGCTTCGCCAAGTTGCCGCTCAGTTCGGGTGATATTCATCAGTCCGGGCTATCCTCGACGCCCCGCCACCGCTTTAGGAGCGGCGATATGTTAAATCGAGACTTGATTCTCGCACGCCGTCAATTTTTGACAACATACCGAGTCTCGTGGGCTACTATCTATACATGGCGATTTTATATGCATAATCGCCAAGCAGTACATTATATTTATGCATTTCAAACCCTTCCGCCAAGAAGCTTCTCGACGGCTTCGCAATCCGCTTTCGATGCAATTCTTTCAATCATCGTACTTCCATTAGAGCACGGTGATCTTCCTCGAGATAGCCGCCGCCTGAGCAAATCCTCAGCCTCCTCCGATCAAGACACCACTTGGCGTTGACCTTCCGGGCCTCACGGACTTGGGGAATCTCTTCCGGGCGACGACACCTCCGGGCCGCCCGCTTTCACATGAGGGTGCGACAGGTGGAGGCGTTTTGCTTCCTCCCATCATCTCCGGAAGAAGATCCTCAAGACGCAGCTCTCACGAGAAGGGCCGAGGTCCGATGTCACGCCTAATATGCACCCTATCCAAAAGGAACTCGACGGTCCCACCAAGGATAGACCCGATATTGAAACGCTTTTGCAAGGTGGATATCATTACATCAACATTACATAATAGATAGGATACATACATAAGGCACAAATGCCACAAGAATACATCAACATCATATATAAGATCAACATCCGACTACGGATGAAACATAAATGTAAGCTCAAACGACATCCACTCGCTAGCCTGTGCTGCCGACCGAACCTATCCCCGATCAAGAAGAAGCGTAAGAAGAACTCCAACACAAGCAAACATCGCCTCACGCCATGATCATCGCAAACCTGTACCTGCAAATCGGTGGTGTAGTAATCAGGAGCCACGAGGACTCAAAGAATCCCATTACCATGGGTATCAAGACTAGCAAAGCTTAATGGGAAAGGAAGGTAAAGTGGTGAGGTTGCAAAGCAGCTTACTAAGCATATATGGTGGCTAACATACGCAAATGAGAGCGAGAAGAGAAACAAAGGAACGGTCGTCAACTAGTAATGATCAAGAAGTGATCCTCGAACTCCTACTTACCTCAAACATAACCTGTAAACCGTGTTCTCCTCTCGATCAACCCCCAAAAGAGACACTCACGGGTTACATACACGGTTGGTGTATTTTAATTGAGATCAACTTCGGTTTTCTACAACCGACATTAACAAATTCCCATCTGCCACATAACCTGCTGCACGGCTTTCAAAGTTCAAACCCCGCAGGGTGTCCCAACTTAGCCCATGATAAGCTCTCGCGATCAATGAAGGAATATTCTTCCCCGGAAGACCCGATCGCTCGGAATCCCGCCACAAGACATTTCGACAACAATAAAACAAGACCAGCTAAGACTCTCCGATGTACGACACTCCCGATAGTAGCAGCACAGATCTCGCTCGTGCCACACCGGATAAGCTTAAGCGTGACGAGTACCGGACGTAACCTAAGTTGCCTCAGGGATGGTCCCAAGACGGGGTTCTAGTTTGGACCAACACTAGACAAGCACTGGCCCGGGTAATAAAGATGACCTCGGGATGCAACTCCCAAGGGAAAAGGCTAGGTGAGGCAAATGGTAAAACCAATGTTGGGCCTTACTGAAAAGTCTTATTCAAAGCGTAATCTGTCAAGGGGTCCCATAAATCACCCGACCGCCAAGTAGGGACGCAAAATCTGGGAACATAATACCGATATGACGGAAACTAGGGCGGCAAGAGTGGAACAAAACACTGTGCATAAGGCCGAGCCTTCCACCCTTTACCAAGTATATAGATGCATTAATTAAATAAGATATATTGTGATATCCCAACAAGTAAACATGTTCCAACAAGGAACAACATCTCCATGTTCCAACAAGGAACAAACTTCATCTTCACACTGCAACTAACAACGCTATAAGAGGGCTGAGCAGCGGTAACATAGCCAAACAACGGTTTGCTAGGAAGGGTGCAAAAGGTTAGAGGCCGATATGGCAATTTGGGAGGCTTGAGGAACAAGTGATAGGTAGCGAGCATAGCGATAGAACGAAGCAACTAGCATAGCAATGATAGTAGTGAGATCCAGGAAGCGTCATCTTGCCTGAAATCCCGCAAGGAAGAAGAACGTAGTCCATGAAGAAGACGAACGGATGAAGCCGAACCAAGCGTAGACGAACTAATCCTCACGATCGCAAACGTAAAACAGAACTAACAAGAAGAAGCACACAACATAGGTAAACACACCACATGAACAAGGCATGATGCACAAACAAGCATGATGCATGACAAAGCTACATGAAGCTACTTCATGGCAAGAGATGATGCAAACAAGAGCAACACATCAAGGCAAGTTTAAATGAGGCCGGAAACAACATATAACAATTCCTAAGTCCTCATATGCAAATTTCGAAATTGGTCCAGATCTGAATAAACCTTATGTTCAAGTTGTTAAGCAGCAAGTTAAGATGCACCACGATGATCTACACGAAAATCTAGTCAAGTTACATATAAAGTTCATTAGATTCGGAGCTACGGCCTAGAAGATATGAGCAAAACAAGATAAGCATGGCATTGATGCAAAATGCATACAAACATCAAGCAAACACCTCAAAACAAGGATGCAACATGATAATATGAAACTACATGCAAAATCAAGCAAGTTTCATATAGAGCACACTCAAAACGGAGCAACGGTTCAACACATACACCCTATACAAGTTATAGCAACAATCTGCCCCAAAACAGCAACTAGGCATATTGCAAGCATCAAAACAATAAGCTACAGCACCTCAATAAGAAAACAAAAGGCATGGGCATGATGTACAGGTAAAGCATTACAAAACATGAACACTGAGCTATCTCCAGAAACAACTATAACATGCTCAAAATGACATGGCAAGATTGCAACTAATAACAGTTTCAGGCATTGGCAGAAATAAACATCAGGTTGCAAATGTTTAGAGCAAGAAAAACAACATGTTACAGGAACTTATCATGGCAAACAAGGCATGGCATGAATCTACTCAAAGCATAGAACAAAAGTCCTTTAGTGACCATGAGCCAAAAAGGATCATAAAATATAGTAACACCCATGTCAATATTGAAAGTTTATATAACAGATTCAGCAACATGGCATGTCAAAACTGATAACAAGTAGGCATGTTTACAAGCTCAATGCACTCACTACAGAGCCTTATATGATAAACTTATCATACATACATCAAGAATATATGGCATAGAAGACATACATGGCAAGAACAACATCATAGCATACACGGATCAACCACAACAACCTTGGCAAAATTGAATAACATGTAAACAATCTGCCAGGAAACATTTGATAGCAAAAGTAGAGCTCGATTGACTCAAGCTATGGCACTCCATAATTGCAAAATAAGGCATGGATGGATAGAGCAAGACATGTTTAACAAAACATCCTTACTGAAGTATCTCAAAATATGCATGGATCTTCTGGCATCAAGTTAACATGGCATCAAAATATCAGCAAAACAGGGCTGAAATCAGCAACAACAAGACACCTAGTTTGCATGCTTGTGCTAGTCACCACATAGATCACAAAAATACATACAAGCACCACTGGAAAGAAGATATGGCATATTACAAAACACATGTAGGACTCAAGTCCAGGATGCACACATCAATCATGGCAAAATGACAAAGTGCATGTTCTGATAAAAATCAGAAACTAACATCACATAGCACTCTTCTAACAGCATTTCGGGCATCAAGATGAGCTCAAATGAAAATGATGCAATGAGATGAAATGATCTACTCTTCGAGACGAACATTTTGACATATTACACGCAAACGGAGCAACGATGACAGAGATATGATGCAGGTCAAAATGGCACATAATGTCGAAAATTTCGGGACTTAGTGGAATTTTACTCCGCGAAAGTCAACGCGGACGAGACGGAGCGGGATGGAGGATCCAGAGGAGGTGGAGGCGCTGCTTGATCGGCTCCGTGGATCTCATCCACCGGGTAGATCCGCCGAGAGAGCTCCGCGAAGCTCCGCGAGGGGTGTTCTCGCCACGGGAAGCCGGTGGTGGGCGTCACGGCTGGCGGGCGATGGCCGGGCGCGTCCGGCAGGGAGGCGAGGAGCACGGGCGGCGCCGCCGGGCCGGATCTGGCCGAGGGGTCGCCCTGGGCGTGAGGCGAGGAACCATGGCGGCGGCGGGAGTTTTCAGGAGGCGGCGGCGGAACTGTGGCGAGGCGGCGATCATCGGGGAGCGCGGCGCGGGGCGGCCGGCTAGGCGGCTCCGGCGCTGGAGGCGCCGGGCGGAGCGGGCGGCGCGGGTCATGGGGTGGGGCGGCCGGGCGCTGGCGAGGTCCGGTGATCGAGACGGCGCGTGGCGACGGAGGACGCCGGGAGGCGCGGGCGGACGGGCGGCGCTGGCTGGCTTGGGCTGCCGGCGGCCGGGCGGCGGGACGGCGAGGAGGCCACGTGGCGGTTTGCGATAGGGCGAGGGCGGCGGACATGTCCGCACGACATGGACATGTCCCGGGCGAGTGAGGACGAAAGCTAGGGTTAGGTGGATTCATCCCATTTCGGGGAGAGCACCTATTTATAGGTAGAGGAGCTAGAGAGTCCAAATGAGGTGCGGTTGCCACGCGATCGTGATCGACCGACCGAGAGCATGGAGGCAGTTTGGTGGGTTTTAATACTTTGAAAGGTGTTGGCTGCAAAGAGAAGGAGACTTTTGTTACTCGTTAACCTGCTGAGTATCAAACGACCTCCAAATGATCCGAAACTTGAGAGGCGGTCACGGTGCTATACTAAGGCCGCTTGACAAACCTCGTCCATTCCGAGACCGCTTAACACCGCACATGAAAAGAGGTAAAGGGGCGCCGGAGACATAGGAGTGCCGGATTGCAAAACGGACAACGGGAAAATGCTCGATGCATGAGACGAACACGTATGCAAAATGAAATGCACATGATGACATGATATGAAATGCAGATGATGACATGGCAAAGAGAGACAAGCACATGACATGGCAAAGACGGCGAATAATCAGGACACCGCGATCGAATCCGGGCTTTACATCCAACTACAAGGTACAATTTCGTTATCTTCATAAATAAATACAGGATGTTCCTTATTTACAAGACCCTTCGCTTTACTTACGGCTCATTGAGGGCTGATCCCTTGGGGAAATAATGCGGGGTTACTTCCGCCGGACTCTCCGCCAAGATTCCTTCCTTAGAGGCCTGACCTTCGGATCTTCTCGGTGATCCTTTCCTCGGAAGGTGGGACTCTTAATCCTCCTTCCTTGATAGCCTTCGCAGAGGCAGTTGCTCCCGCTCCTCCCTTCGCCTTCTTCAAAAGGCGCCACCTTCAACATATTGGTCAACATGGGATCCCGGGGGTCTCTAGGAGGAGGGCC
>JAHIAM010006032.1:0-38037 GCA_021605205.1 Aegilops longissima | reverse complement strand
GGAACCTATCCACGAAATGTAACCAAACAAGATCTCCAGTGCAAAGACAACATGTTTTCTACCCTTATCTCCAGAAGTTTATATTTAGTATTCATACCCAATGTTTTCCTTAGTTATCTCATGCATTTTAAAATCAATTCAGCACGCTTTAGCATCAAAATTAACCTTCTCCAAGATGGAAGAGGCAACAAATCAATAGGTGCGCGAGGTAGGAAGCCATACACAATTTCAAAAGGGCACATCTTAGTAGTAGAATGCAATGAACGATTATAAGAATTCAATATGTGGCAAGCATTCTTCCCACATTTTCTTATTATTCTTCAAAACAGCCCTAAGCATAGTAGACAATGTTCTATTGACTACTTCAGTTTGTCCATCAGTTGGGGTGACAAGTAGTACTAAAAGCAGTTTAGTCCCCAACTTAGCCCATAAACATCTCCAAAAGTGGCTAAGAAATTTAGTATCACGATCTGAAACAATAGTATTTGGCACACCATGCAAGTAATAATTTCACAAAGAACAAATCAGCAACATTAATAAAGATCATCGCTTTTATGACATGGTATAAAGTGTGCCATTTTCAGAATCTATCCACGACAACAAATATGCTATCCTCCCTTCTTTGTTCGAGGTAAACCTAAAACAAAGTCCATAGATATATCCTCCCAAGGAACACTAGGCACGCAAAGGCATATATAAACCATGAGGATTGAGTCGTGACTTAGCTTTTTGACATGTAGTGCAGCGAGCAACAAAACGCTCAACATCCCGCCTCATCTTTGGCCAAAAGAAATGTGTAGCAAGTATATCCTCCGCCTTCTTGACGCCAAAGTGTCCCATTAATCCTCCTCCATGCGCCTCGCAACAACAAAAGACTAACAGCTAGCAGAATGCATAGCTTGTTAGCACGAACACAAAACCATCATTAATAACGAACTTGTTCCATGTTCTTCCTCTTTACAATTCTGCATTACATCTTTAAAATCAGCATCATGCACATATTGATCTTTGATGGTCTCCAAACCAAATATTTTGAAGTCAAGTTGTGAAAGCATAGTATAGCGATTTAGACAAAGCATCAAGAATAACATTTTCTTTACCCTTCTTGTGTTTAATGACATAAGGGAAAGTCTCAATGAATTCAACCCATTTAGCATGTCTACGATTCAGTTTAGCTTGACATTTAATATGTTTCAAAGATTCATGATCGAATGTATAACAAATTCTTTGGGCCATAAATAATGTTGCCATGTCTCTAAAGTCCTAACAAGAGCATATAATTTTTGTCATAAGTAGAATAGTTCAGACTAGGCCCACTCAATTTTTCGAAAAGTATGCAACAGGTTTGCCATCTTGTAATAACACACCTCCTAATCCAATTCCACTAGCATCACATTCAAGCTCAAAAGTCTTATTAAAGTCGAAGTTGGAGTAAAGGAGCATGTGTCAACTTATCTTTCAATACCGAAGGCTTCTTCCGCGGTACCCCAAACAAAAGGCACATCCTTCTTTGTAAGCTCATTGAGAGGTGCAGCAATGGTGCTAAAGTCTCTCACAAAACGCCTATAGAAACCAGCGAGTCCAAGAAAACTCCTCACTTGTGTGACCGCTTTTGGCTGCGCCAACTCTCAATAGCTTCAATCTTGGCTTTATCAACTTCAATCCCTCGTGGAGTAACAACATAGCCAAGAAAAGATACTGTCGGTGCAAAAGGTGCACTTCCAAGGTTACCAAACAAACGGCATCACGAGAGCATTAAAACAGCACGAATGTTCCAAATGTTCTTCCAAAGATTTGCTATAAATCAGTATATCATCAAAGTAAACTACCACAAATCGTCCAATGAAAGCACGAAACTTCGCTCATTAATCTCATGAAAGTACTAGGTGCATTAGTTAACCCAAAAGGCATGACTAACCACTCATATAATCCAAACTTAGTTTTAAATGCTGTTTTCCATTCATCTCCCAATTTCATACGAATTTGATGGTATCCACTACGAAATCAACTTTGGAGAATATTGTAGAGCCACTCAATTCATCAAGCATATCATCTAGCCTAGGAATAGGATGACGATAACGAATAGTAATATTATTAATGCCTCTACAATCAACACACATACGCCGACGCACCATCCTTTTTAGGCACTAGTATAATAGGAACAGCACAAGGACTAAGAGATTCGCGATATAACCTTTGTCGAGCAGCCCCCGTATTTGACGATAATCTCCTTCGCTCTCCGGATTGGTACGGATGGTACGGTTGGTAGCGAAGCGATGCACCGGAATTAAGTCAATTTGATGCTCAATCCTAATAGGTGGTAATTATGGCACGCCTTGTGGAAGACGCCAACAACTCCCAAAATGTTAGTGACAAGAGGGGCAAAGAGGAAGGCACGCCTCGAATGAAAATAATGCCTCTTTGCACACAAAAGCATAGCAAACAGATTTGCTAGAATCTAGCTCATCAATATCAGATTTGGTGGCAAATAAACATGCACTTTTCAGTTTAATTTCGAAGCAACATTAGATGGTTTATTTGTTGCTCAAATTTTTTGCCACAATCTGATTTTCACTTTATTTTTCTCCTGTTTTGCTTTATTAGCTCTATTAATATCATCTTTCAAAATGGAATCAGGAGTCATAGGAAGCAAAGTAATATTTTTATCCTTGTGAACAAGAGTATACTGATTGTTTCTACCATGGTGTAGAATTTTTATCAAATTGCCATGGTCTACCAAGTAATAAGGAACATGCTTGCATAGGTACCACATCACAATCAACATAATCAGCATATGTAGAGATACTAAAATGCACACTAACAAGACGTGTTACCTTAACCTTGCCGCTGTTGTTGAACCATTGGATGTAGTAAGGATGTGGATGTGGTCTTGTGGTGAGAGAAAGCTTCCACCATATCCATGCTAGCCAAGTTGTTGCAGCTCCCTCCATCTATGATGCGAATAGAACGCTCCTTCACAACTCCCTTTGTATGGAACAAGTATGCTCTGATTTTGCTCAGCTTTGTAACCTGCACACTCAAAACACGCTGAGCAACTAAACATTCATACCCAAGATCTTCCAAGAGCCATGTATTGCGCCTCAAAATCGAATCATCTCCACCGTGTTCTTCATGTGTAATAAGAGCCAAAGTCTCTTCATATAGTCACAGGACTCATACCCACCATCCTCGGAGCAATCATCACACGCTGAATTGGCATTCTCCAAAAAATGTCCTTTCCTTACAACGAACAAATAATATCACTTGTGCCCTGTTGACGCCATGGAAGAAGAAGAGCCTGTAGGCCCAGCAGGTGTACTCTCGATAGTGGTGGTTGTGCCGCTTGTATCACGTTGAGGTGGCCCGGAGGTGCCGTGTAGTAGAACGGTGGAAGTAGATGATGCTGGTGTCCATGTGAAGGTCCCTCAAAAGTTAGTCCGCCAAGGCCCGCCGATCCTGCATTCACGCTCACTTTACAAGCAAGATGGAATAATCGAGGATATTATTATAATCCTTGTAGTCTAGAATGGTCTGAATCTCTATTTAATCCACCCAAAACGCAAGCATAGCTTCATTCTCCTCAACAATACCACATCTAATCAAGCCATTTGTAATTCCGATAATATTCTTCACCGAATTTTTCCTTGTCTTAAGCGCTGCAATTTTGAAGTAATTCACCTGATAATATGGTGGAACCCAACGAACGATAGCAGTTTTCAAAGCAGCCCAAGTAGTGGAACATGATATAATCTACAATGTTCACCACCAAACACATGCAAAGCTAGTGAAAGCACAAACAAAGAGGAACACGCCTCCTCGGATATTGTAAACATGTAAATCGTTGTTCGTTTCTAACTCCAAGTAAGATATATATCGGAACATATCTACCCTCAAATGGTGGAATATTCAATTTCAGTTTAGGGAGGTCATGATCTGCATCAAGGGGAGCCCAACATTGCCATTTTTGCATGTGGACATGGTGGTTGTGGTGTTGGTGGTTGCACGTAGTTCGATTTTTATCAACTCATCCTCTAAGCTCTCAAGTTAACCCAAAAGGCATGACTAACCACTCATATAATCCAAACTTAGTTTTAAATGCTGTTTTCAATTCATCTCCCAATTTCATACGAATTTGATGGTATCCACTACGCAAATCAACTTTGGAGAATATTGTAGAGCCACTCAATTCATCAAGCATATCATCTAGCCTAGGAATAGGATGACGATAACTAATAGTAATATTATTAATGCCTCTACAATCAACACACATACGCCGACGCACCATCCTTTTTAGGCACTAGTATAATAGGAACAAGACAAGGACTAAGAAATTCACAGATATAACCTTTGTCGAGCAGCTCCTCAGATTTGACGATAATCTCCTTCGCCTCCTCCGGATTGGTACGGTATGGTGCGCGGTTGGTAGCTGGATGCACCGAATTAAGTCAATTTGATGCTCAATCCCTAGAATAGGTGGTAATCCCGTGGCACGCCTTGTGGGAAGACGCCAAATAACTCCCCGCAAAATGTTAGTGACAAAGTTAGGGCAAAGAGGAAGGCACGCCCTCGAATGAAAATAATGCCTCTTTGCACACAAAAGCATAGCAAACAGATTTGCTAGAATCTAGCTCATCAATATCAGATTTGGTGGCAAATAAACATGCACTTTTCAGCTTAATTTCGTATAAACATTAGATGGTTTATTATTAGGCTTCATTTGTTGCTCAAATTCTTTTGCCACAATCTGATTTTCACTCCTATTTTTCTCCTGTTTTGCTTTATTAGCTCTATTAATATCATCTTTCAAATGGAATCAGGAGTCATAGGAAGCAAAGTAATATTTTTATCCTTGTGAACAAGAGTATACTCGATTGTTTCTACCATTCAACATAATCAGATATGTAGAGATACTGCCTCATCAAGAGCCAAGAGGTCCCATGACACGAGCTAGAGCTAGAGCTCTCGAGAACGAGATGACCTCCTTCCTTATTGATATCACATATGATCCACTCGAGACATGGCTACTACCTAAGTCCGATATGCTATGCATGATTAGGTGTCAAGGGGAACCTCCCGAGGATGCACGTGAAGATGGACAAGCCGCCAAATCCATGGATGAAGAGAACCAACGGAGACGGGCAAGATCACCTTCCGTGCCCCGACATCCGCCATGGCCCCGACATCCGCCCTCGGAGCATCTACCTCAAGATCGCCAAGTTGGCTGTTTACAGGGGCCGGACATCTGGCGCCCAAGCCCGACATCCGTTTCCCGGCCGGATATCCGCCCAAGCCCGAAATCCGCACCTCTCACCCGATTCGGCAGAATAGATGCCACAGCCCGGACATCCGCCGGTAGCCCGGACATCCGGCGCTTTGTGAAGGCCCGGACATCCGCCCGACGCCCGACATCCGGCCTCCCCTGCCTGCAGTAGTAGTATCCGGACAAGTCCCATGTACCCTTCGCCCCGAGACTATATATACTTCATCCCTTCCTCTTTCTAGGGCAGCATTGGATTAGCTCATATTCTTGTGTGAGAGCCTTTGCTCATCCACTTGGCTACTTCTCCTGAGATCAGACCTCTACGGAGAAGATCCCCAAGCGGATTCAAGACCCCTTCTAGGGTGGACCCCAACAAGGCCTCCTCACGGAGAAGAACGGCTACCGTTTGTATCTTTCCTTTGTTGATCTTGAATCTTGTGCCACCTTATGTGATCGGTGATCTAGCACTTGTGTGATTGATCTCTTGTCGGTTTAGTGATTTCCCTCTCGTCTCCTCCGTGTTTCCCTCTTGTTCTTCCGCGTGTTCTTCGTGATTCCCCGTAGGACCCGCTCCAACGTGAAAGATCACCCATGTAGGTTTCCGCCCTACATCATCTATGGTATCATGAGCCACGTTGATCACGTTATTGGAGCCCCTACCCCTCTTTTTCTAGCTTGATTTTGTTGTTTTTGTCCTAATTCCGAAAATTCCCCACAAAAATAGCCCCAAAAATTATTTTTGTGATTTGTTGGTGTGATGAAGTTTTGTTGGATTTGATCCGCGGATTTCGTGTGTTGCAGGTAGATCTAACATTCCCCCTCCATTTCCACAATTTCCATCCACAAAATCGCCCGGATTTTGCCCCGGATTTGACCTCTCCACGCGGTGTTCGTCGAGTTCGTCCACGGATCCAGAGCCCGGACATCCGGCCAGAACAGCCCGGACATCCGGCACCCCGGAGATCCGGCGCCCCGGACATCCGGCTTCCAGCCCGGAAATCCGGCTCCTTGTAGCATCAATCCCCATCCACCACCCCTGTTCACCGCCTAACTTTCGCCAAATTTTGTCCCGTGCCCACATACACTTCCACTTACCTCCACCACTTCCGCATAACACCACCATAGCCTTTCCCACTACCAATTCGGCAATGTTGCCAAATTTTGCCTTGAGAATTTGAGTTGGGGTTTCAGATCCTTTTGTGTTTCGCTATCTAGGTACGGTTCAACATCAACATCACCACCGCTCATCTTCGCCAAGGACGGTAACATCGTCGACATCTTTGTCATTACTTGCAATTGCATTGATACCCATCATAGCCCATCTTTGGCGTTGCTTACCCATCGAGACTAGCCATTTAGTATTGCCGGCAACGTAACTTGTGCACATTAGAGATCATACTCCATAGCATACATACCATACCAAAGTGGTGCATATCTTAGCATCAACTTGTGTGTCACAAAGTTGTCATCGCATACACAATTGCTATCTTGGTTCGTGAAGTTTTGCATGAGAAAAGAGCTCAAAAGAGAAAGAGCCAATCAAGCTTTTAAGCAAAAAGAGGAAGATAAGCAAAAAGCTTATGAGCAAGAACCATAGCATCATACAACATTAAGATTGTCATACTTGATCATCTTGGATCAACAGATCGGAACACCATATATATAGCATACTTGGGATAGAAGTCGTTGCATTTTTGCTTACTAGGTTGTGCACAAGTTCGTATCCGCCTATGGTGCAATCGTGCTAGCGTCTCTCTAGTGTTGTGCAACAAGAGCACCTTGGTGAATTCCACATTTTGGCTCGTCCTTGGTTGCATAACCCCATATTATCTATTTGCGTGTGTGTTTCCGTGTACCATATCTTGCTATTGGTCTACTTGTTGCATTTGCAAATTTGTGAATCATTTCCAACATTATTGTGTCTCACTTACAATTGCATCAAATTTTGTGCCACCATCCTAACCGAGCTCCACCATAAGCTTTTATTTGTGTCGGTGTGAGAACCGACAAGAATCGGTACCAAGAGTGCTATTTCATTGTCCGCATTTGAGTGAACTTGATTCATCTTCAACATCGGCCAAAGGTACATTGGTATAAGTTCTTTTCCGTTCTACCACTCACATTTTGCTTGGAATGATGGATAGGCCAAGTACCTCTACCAACCCACTCTTCATCGAGCAAGACGACGACATGACATCATACGTCACCAAGAGCCACCTCTTTGGTGCACAACGAGCGTTGCACCAAGAACAACAAGCAATGAGCGACCGCATCGACAACCTCGCCACCGACTTGCGACTCTCCGAGCAACGCATAAGGGACTACTTCGACAACAAGTTCGACGCCACAAGCAAGAAAATGATGCAAGAATGGACGAGATCCGCGCTTTGATGAGAAACCGCATCATTCAACTTCTTCATCATCAAGACGGAGCCGCCGAGTCGACATCCGACTACACCTTCTACGACTCAAGTACACCTACTTCAACACTCTTCGTCGTGTCATTCGTCAAGACCGTCATGCATCTCGCAACCCGCTACATGACAAGCAATCGCAAGAGCAAGTTGATGATCAAGTTCCTCGTCCTCAATCAAACCAAGAGGCTTTTGCTCAAGCTCAAGAACGACAACGTCTTCGTCGCCAACAAGAGGAAGAACGAGCGCGTCTTCACCAAGACGAACAAGACACCAAGGCTCAACGTCTTCAACAACAACAACGTGAGGCGCAACGTGCCCTTCAAGAATCAAGTAGAGCCTTCGCCAACCGCAATCGCAAACAGCGCAATCAAGAGGAAGCCCTTCGAGAAGAAATCCAAGAGAGGAACTACCAACCTCATGTACAACGTCAAGTTCCTCAAGCCCCTCCACAAGGTCGTCAAGCTCCACCCCAACCTCAAGTTCAACAAGGGCAAGTTGATCATGGTCTTCCTCCGCGCCAAGAGCAACATGAAGACGACATAATCCACGCCAAGGACGCCATCATCAACATCGCCAACAACACAATGAAGAGCAACGCTACGGCAAGCTAAAATTCACTATGCCCAAGTTCAACGGAAGCAATGATCCCAAGACTACCTCTCATGGGCAATCAAGGTTGACAAAATCTTTCGTTGCATTAACCACGATGAAGCGAAGAAAATCGCTATGGCATCACTTGAGTTCCAAGACTATGTGCTCATATGGTGGGAACAAATCATTGAGCGACGACAAGCAAGAGGTGAACCTCCAATCACCACTTGGGCTCAAATGAAGGATGTCATGCGAGCACGCTTTGTGCCAACCTACTACAACCGCGACCTCTTCAAGAAACTCC
This sequence comes from Aegilops longissima, assembly GCA_021605205.1. NCBI lineage: Eukaryota > Viridiplantae > Streptophyta > Magnoliopsida > Poales > Poaceae > Aegilops > Aegilops longissima. The sequence continues at coordinate 29,465 of JAHIAM010006032.1, read as the reverse complement.
AACTACTCAAGCAAGGAACAAAGAGTGTTGAAGAATATTACAAGGAAATGGAGATAGCCATGATTCGAGCCAATGTCAAAGAAGATGATGAGCAAACTATGGCACGTTTCTTGAATGGACTCAATCATCCCATCAAGAAGATCGCCGACTTCCAACCATACTCAACCCTCATTGAGCTCGTGCATCAAGCTACAAAGGCGGAACGCCAAGTGCAAGATGACTTCAAGTACGCCAAGTACTCATCCAAGACCTACGGCTTCTCCAACAACCAAGCTTCAACGACTACTCCAACATCTACTTCGACCAAGCTTTCTTCAAGAAACGACGACAAGTCAAGTTACAAGAAGACTGCGGCAAGTTCAAGTCGTCCTCCTCCTACTACAAGCAACTTCAAGCCAAGGTTTCATCATCTACTCCGACCGATGAGACCATCAAAACAAGCTCCTTCAAGTGTTTCACTTGCGGCGGCCGAGGCCACAAGTCCTATGAATGCACCAACAAGCGCACCATGATCCTCAACGATGATGGCACCTATGACTCAATGAGTGAGGAGGAGATGGAAGCCCTTGAGCAAGTGGCCATGCACCGGCAAGTGAACAAAGATGAAGATGATCAAGTCTTTTGTGATGAGGATTCGAGCCCTGCTCTCGTTGTCTCCAAGGTCTTGACTCTTCAACATCAACAAGAAGACGACCAAAGATGCCACATCTTCCACACAAAGGCCGACATCAACGGAAGGTCCGTCAAGGTCATCATCGATGGAGGTAGTTGCCACAACTTGGCAAGTGAAGCACTATGCTCCAAGCTCCAATTGGTAAAGAAGAAGCACCCGCACCCTTACAAGGTTCAATGGCTAAGTGACTCTGGCACTATACGAGTTGAGCATACGGTCCTAGTCTCTTTCAAAATTGGTGCATACGAAGACACTTTGGAGTGTGATGTGGTCCCAATGACCGTTTGTCACCTACTTCTTGGTCGACCATGGCAATTCGACCGTGGTGTCATACACAATGGGCGTACCAATCACTATAGCTTAAAGATGAAAGGGAAAGAATATGTGCTACGACCTATGTCTCCTAGTCAAGTGATAGCCGACAAACAAGCCACCCATCATAGAGACAAGAGCGAGAAAGTGACCCAACCACAAGTGAGTGAGAGCCACAAGCCAAACATTGAGCGCCTCTTCGCCTAGAGAGAAAAACCTCATCCTATTTGCCACCAAAAGTGAGATGAGAGAAGTGTGTGAGAACCCATCGAGTGTGATGCACTTTGTCCTTGTGTGCAAGGATGGAGAACCAAAAACTAACACCATTCACGAGCTACCTTTGGTGTTTCAATCTCTTTTGCAGGAATTTCAAGATGTTTTCCCCGATGAGCTACCTCCGGGTCTACCTCCTCTTCGAGGCATTGACGACCTCCTCCCCGGAGCGCCTCTACCAAACAAAGCTCCATACCGAGTCAATCCCGAAGAAACCAAGGAGATTCAAAGGCAAGTACAACAACTAATCGACAACGGTCATGTACGTGAAAGCTTAAGCCCTTGTGTCGTTCCCGTTATACTTGTGCCTAAGCCCGATGGAAGCTTTCTCTTGTGTTCCGATTGCAGACCTATAAATGCGATCACCGTCCGCTATAGGCATCCCATTCCTCGCTTAGATGATATGCTTGATGAACTTAGTGGAGCCAACTTTTTCTCAAAAATTGACCTTAAAAGTGGCTATTACCAAATCCGCATACAAGAGGGTGATAAATGGAAAACTGCTTTCAAAACCAAATTTGGTTTATATGAATGGTTAGTGATGCCTATGGGTCTTTCGGAGGCTCCTTGATTTTCGTCGGCCTTATGCATCATGTGCTTCATCCTTACATTGGAGTCTTTGTTGTGGTTTACTTTGATGATATTCTTGTATTTAGCAAAACCATGAAAGAGCACATCAATCATGTAAAATCTGTGTTGCAAACTCTTCGCAAGGAAAGCCTTTATGCAAACTTGAAAAAATGCACTTTTGGAGTTGACAAAGTGCTTTTCTTGGGTTTTGTAGTTTCCTCAAAGGGTGTCCATGTTGACGAATCTAAAATTGAAGCAATTAAAACTTGGCCCCAACCAACCAATATGCAACAAGTGCGAAGTTTTCTTGGTCTTGCGGGCTTTTATCGTCGCTTTGTGAAATATTTTAGCACAATTGCCGCTCCTTTGCATGCCTTGAGTAAGAAGAATACTCCCTTTGTTTGGGGACCTTTGCAATCAACCGCTTTTGATGAGCTCAAGTCTTTGCTTACTCATGTCCGATTCTTGCTTTGCCTAATTTTGACAAAACTTTTGAGGTTCATTGTGATGCAAGTGGTACCGAATTGGCGGAGTTTTGATGCAAGAAAACGGGCCATTGCTTATTTTAGTGAAAAACTCTCCGTGCTCAACTTAATTATCCCATATATGACAAAGAATTGTATGCTTTAGTGCGTGTGCTACATGTTTGGGAACATTACCTTAGACCTCATGAGTTTGTCATCCATACCGATCATGAAACACTTAAGTACCTCAAAGGTCAAACTAAATTAAACAAGCGTCATGCAAAATGGAGTGAATTCATTGAATCTTTTCCTTATGTGATAAAGTACATTAAGCGTAAAGAAAATGTAGTTGCCGACGCTTTCACGATATGCATGCTTGTCACTCAACTTGAGTTGAATGTTATTGGTTTTGAACATATAAAAGACTTGTATGAGCATGATCCATCTTTTGCTTCTCCTTATGCTAAGTGTTTGACGCATACTTCTTGGGAACAATATTACATCAAGGATGGTTATTTTATGAGAGCTAACAAACTTTGCATTCCCGAGTCTTCTCTTCATTTGCTCCTTTTGCAAGAGGCTCATGGAGGCGGACTCATGGGACACTTTGGACGTGACAAGACATTCGCCACGCTCTCCAACAACTACTTTTGGCCCAAGATGTTCCGCGACGTCTCCCGCTTCACCACCCGATATTATACATGTCGCAAAGCTAAGTCTAAAGCTCAATCTCATGGTCTTTACATGCCTCTTCCTATTCCTTATCAACCATGGGAAGACATTAGTATGGATTTTGTACTTGGTTTGCCTAGGACTCAAAATGGCAAGGATTCCGTGTTTGTTGTTGTGGATAGATTTTCTAAAATGGCACATTTCATTCCTTGCAACAAGATAGACGATGCTTCACATGTTGCAAATCTCTTTGTAGGAAATCTTGCGACTCCATGGCGCATCAAAGACAATCGCCTCCGATCGTGACGCCAACTTCTTGAGTTACTTTTGATGACCCTATGCGCCAAGCTCGAATCAAGCTCTTGTTCTCCTCGCATACCATCCTCAAACCGACGGCCAAACGGGGTGACGAACCGCACACTATCCACTCTACTTCGTGTCTTGATCAAGAAGAACATCAAGGAGTGGGAAGCATGTCTACCCATCGCCGAGTACGCCTACAATCATGCAAGACATTCAACTACCGGCAAGTCCCCTTCGAGGTCGCTTCACGGTTTCAACCCGTTGTCCCCATTGGACATTCTACCACTTCCTCTCCAAGAGCGCACCAACATGGATGCGAGTGCACGAGCAAGCTACATCAAGAAGATGCACGAAGATACAAGGCACACCATTGAGCGCCAAGTACAACGTCAAGCAACCAAGCTCAACGCCAACAAGCAACCCATCGTCTTCAACATTGGTGATCTAGTGTGGCTACACCTTCGCAAGGACCGCTTCCCCAAAGAACGCAAGTCCAAGCTTCTAGCTCGAGCCGATGGACCTTTCATGGTGCTAGCACGCTACAACGACAACGCCTACAAGATCGACCTACCTCGAGACAAATACAACGTGAGCGACATCTTCAACGTCAAGGACCTCGCACCATTCCGTGTTTCCCTTTTGATCCGAGGTCGGATCTCTCCCAAGGGGGGGGGGAGATGATGCGGAGCATCCCACGATCATCCCCATGCATCCACAACCGTCTCATCAAGAGCCAAGAGGGCCCATGACACGAGCTAGAGCTAGAGCTCTTGAGAACGAGGTGACCTCCTTCCTTATTGATATCCCATATGATCCACTCGAGACATGGCTACTACCTAAGTCCGATATGCTATGCATGATTAGGTGTCAAGGGGAACCTCCCGAGGATGCACGTGAAGATGGACAAGCCGCCAAATCCATGGATGAAGAGAACCAACGAGACGGCAAGATCACCTTCCAGCCCCGGACATCCGCCATGGCCCCTGACATCCGCCCTGGAGCATCTACCTCAAGATCGCCAAGTTGGCTGTTTACAGGTCTTGACATCCGGCGCCCAAGCCCGGACATCCGCCCCTAGCCGAAATCCGCCCAAGCCCGGAAATCCGCACCTCTCACCCGATTCGGCAGAAATAGTCGCCACAGCCCGACATCCGCCGGTAGCCCGGACATCCGGCGCCATAAGGTCTTGACATCCGCCCGACGCCTCGACATCCGCCTCCCCGCTCAAGGCAGCAGGTATCCGGACAAGTCCCATGTACCCTTCGCCCCGAGACTATATATACTTCATCCCTTCCTCTTCTAGGGCAGCATTGATTAGCTCATATTCTTGTGTGAGAGCCTTTGCTCATCCACTTGGCTACTTCTCCTGGAGATCATGACCTCTACGGAGAAGATCCCCAAGCGGATTCAAGACCCCTTCTAGGGTGGACCCCATCAAGGCCTCCTCACGGAGAAGAACGGCTACCGCTTGTATCTTTCCTTTGTTGATCTTGAATCTTGTGCCACCTTATGTGATCGGTGATCTAGCACTTGTGTGATTGATCTCTTGTCGGTTTAGTGATTTCCCTCTCGCCTCCTCCGTGTTTCCTCTTGTTCTTCCGCTGTTCTTCGTGATTCCCAGAGGGACCCGCTCCAACGTGAAAGATCACCCACGAGGGTTCCGCCTCACATCACGCCCCTAAGTAGCCAAACACCTTAGGAAACGGAAAACCACAATTCAAATTCTCAAGGACAAAAGTCAAATGGTGGTAGCGGAATGCGGTGGTGGTTGCGAAGCTCAATGGGATTGCGGAAATGCAATGGTGGTTTTGGAGTACACAATGCGGAAGTGGATGGTAAGGTGGTGAACTATACACGGTGTCGGAGTTGCAAGCACGGTCCCTAAGTAGCCTAAACACCTTAGAAGACACAACTCACAACACAAACAAATTTGGGTTAAGTTGGGGGTGGTGGAAGTGTATGGTGGTCAAGCCTATGCGGAAGTGGCGGTGGTGGTTGATTAAGAAGCAACCGTCCCTAAGTAGCTAAAAAACCTTAGGAGACTCGAATCACTTCGCAAGCAACCACTAATGCTATATTGATGAAGATGGGTTATGTTGCGGAAGTTGGTGGTGGCTATGCGGATGATGTGGTGGAAGCCCTAGGCAAAGATGCCAAAATTCACAAAATTTGATGGAGTCAAATTGTTTTGGTGGTATTATTGTTGGAACGGGGATGTCAAGAGCTTTTCAACGAGCTAAAGAACGCGAAAATCGGAGTCCGGATGAATTAGTTATGGACAAAACAAAAATCAGCCGAAGTCTGAAACTACAGGTTACGGACGTCCGGAAAAGGTCGGATGTCCGGGGCGTGGGACGTCCGGAAAAGTCGGAAATCCGTAAATTCGGTTCGGGTTAGGGGTTCCTGTCGTCCGGGAAAGGTCGGACGTCCGGTTGTTCCTGGGGCTCCGGACGTCCGTAAAACGCCGGTCGTCCGGGGGGTCGGGGTCAACGCGACATGCGAGTTCGGGGGCGCGAATTTGGGCGGAAAATGGAGATTTCGGGGTCAAAATTGACGAGATTTCGTGGATGAAAGATGGAGAAACTTGGGGAGATGCTAGATCCACTCAAAACCAAGCAAATCCATGGATCAAAATCAACAAAACATCATCACACCAACAAATCACAAAAAAAAATTGGGCTATTTTTGGTGGGGATTTTCGAATTTGGGGAAGAACACAACAAAATAAAGCTAGAAAACAAGGGGTAGGGGCTCCAAATTCATGATCAACGTGGCTCATGATACCAAGATGATATCATGAGACAAGCTGGCTCTGATACCAAGATGATGTAGGGCGGAACCCTATGTGGACGATCTTTCACGTTTGGAGAGGATCCCTACGAGGAACACGAAGAACGAGCGGAAGAGCACGAGGGAAATCGCGGGGAAAACACAAGAGAATCACTCAAACCAACAAGATCAATCACACATGTGCTAGATCGATGAACACAAAGGGAGATACATGATCCAAAGTCAACAAAGGATGATACAAACGGTAGCCGTTCTTCTCCGTGAGGAGGTCTTGATGATGGTCTTCTCCGCAAAGGAGGTCTTGAATCCAAGGTGGATCTTCTCCGAAGAGGGCCCGCGGTCTCTGATGTAGAGCGAAACCCTACATGGGCGATCTTTCACGTTGGAGCGGATCCTACGGGGAAATCACGAAGAACGAGTGGAAGAACACGAGGAAATCACGGGGAGGAACAAGGGACAACACTCAACCGACAAGAAAACAATCACACAAGTGCTAGATTATCAAACACATAGAGTGGCACAAGGTTCAAGATCAACAAAGGTAAGGATACACGAGTAGCCGTTTTCTCCATGAGGAGGTCTTGATGGGGTCCGCCTAGAAGGGGGTCTTGGATCCGCTTGGGGATCTTCTCCAGAGAGGTCCCGATCTCCGAGGAGAAGTAGCCACGGGGATGAGCAAAGGCTCTCACACCGAAATATGAGCAAATCCAAAGCTAACCCTAGAAAGGATGAGGGGAGGGTCTATTTATAGTCTAGGACCTCCAAGGGGTAAGTTGGGGGCGAAACGAGTACATGGGCCTCGGCCAAACACTGCACACAGTGCAGGCGGTAGTACTGTTTCTACAGGCGGTAGTACCGCTTTCAGCCAGTAGTGCCGCTTGGTGGGCGGTAGTACCGCCCGACGCCGCTCGATTCTCGGAGTGTGTCGGGTTCTGCGGAAGTAGGCCGGATGGAGAGCGGTAGTACCGCTTGGCTCGGTTCAGCGGTAGTACCGCTTGGCTTGAGCGGTAGTACCGCTCGCTGGGCGGTAGTACCGCTTGGCTTGAGCGGTAGTACCGCTCCCTCTGGACTCTGCAGCTCCTCCTCTTGTGATGAGGACATCAATACCATTGTTACACCCACAGCCCCTGCTGCTATACATACTGGACCAATTACTAGAGCTCGCGCACGCCAATTGAATTATCAGGTACTTTCGTTTCTTGGTAACGATTCCAATGTTCATGAGAATATGATGCTGCCTAAATTGGATACATTTGTTTTGCTTACAAATGAAGGGCCTACCATGGACAAGAAAGATGAACCTTGGAGCAAGTTCAAGCATGGAGATGTTGGCATGCATAGGGGAACAAGAACGGAGTTACAAGTGATGATTCCAGACTTTGAAGCCACCCTAATGAGTGCATGAGGCCTTGGACGAAATATACAAGATGCCACTTCATAATATTCGTCCATAGGCTATTCTAGGTGCTGCGTCACCTTATTATTGGGCCAGGCCCATGTAATTTCGAAATACTTAAGTATAGGCTGTTTTTAGAGTCCGTATGTGTGGGGAAACAAGAGTTAGGTTGATTTGGACCCTCCACCAAGGGCCACGAAATTCCCCCCTCTTCCTCCATATATACAGCCCTTAGGGCACCGCTTAGACCTTGGGTTTTGTTTAGATTAAAAGTTCGCCATAGCTGCAACTTCGCATTTCGCTTTGTGTTCAACGACTGCACAAAGGCGCCACGAACCCCACCTTGATCAATAAAGCTTACATCTTATATTCGCAATATCCAGATTGCAATCTCAGCTTTCTTGCTTGTTCTTCGCTTGCTCAGAGGAAATGCACCCTCGTGGTCGTTGATCGTGCTCGGCGTGGTCAATAACCTCTCGTGATAGAGGCAAAGGTGTCCCGATGTTTCGATGAGATGGTGGCTATCGCTTCGTGGGAGTCGACCTTGACGATCCGACTACGAAGCGGCGAGACGTCCGCGCTTTAGCAATCGCTAAACCAACTTCCGAGGGTTATTGACCACGCCGAGCACGATCAACTCGACCACGAGGGCCTGCTTCCTGCGAGCAAACGAAGAACAAGCAAGAAACTGAGATTGCAATCTGGATATTGCGAATATAAGATGAAAGCTTTATTGATCGAGGTGGGGTTCTGTGACGCTTTGTCCGGTCGTTGAACACAAACGGCACGCAAGTTGCAGCTATGGCGAACTTTTAATCTAAACAAAACCTAAGGTCTAAACGGTGCCCTAAGGGCTGTATATATGGAGGAAGAGGGGGAATTTCGTGGCCCTTGGTGGAGGGGTCCAAATCAACCCTAACTCTTGTTTCCCCACACATACGGACTCTAAAACAGCCTATACTTAAGTATTTCGAAATTACATGGGCTGGCCCAATAATTAGGTGACGAGCACCTAGAATAGCCTATGGACGAATATTATGAAGTGGCATCTTGTATATTTCGTCCAAGGCCTCATGCACTCATTAGGGTGGCTTCAAAGTCCTGAATCATCACTTGTAACTCCGTTTGTTCTCCTTGCATGGCATTATCTCCATGCTTGTTCTTGCTCCAATGTCCATTCTTCTCCAAGCTAGGGCCTTCATTTGTAAGCAAAACAAATGTATCCAATTTAGGCAGCATCATATTCTCATGAACATTAGAATCATTACCAAGAAACGAAAGTACCGATAATTTAATTGGCGCATGAGCTCTAGTAATTGGTCCAAGATATGTAGCAAGAGGGGCTGTGGGTGTAACAATGGTATTGATGTCCTCATCATCCTCCCTTCTTGAAATGAAGTCGCCCTCGACGGAAGCTCATATTCCTCACCCAAATAAGGCTTCAAATCTGCAATGTTAAAAGTGGACTAACCCCAAAATCTGCAGCAGCTCAAGTTTATATGCATTATCATTTATTTTCTCTAACACCTTAAATGGACCATCAGCACGTGGTATTAGCTTTGATTTGCGCAAATTAGGAAACCTATCTCACGCAAATGTAACCAAACAAGATCTCCAGTGCAAAGACAACATGTTTTCTACCCTTATCTCCAGAAGTTTATATTTAGCATTCATACGCTCAATGTTTTCCTTAGTTATCTCATGCACTTTTAAAATCAATTCAGCACGTTCTTTAGCATCAAAATTAACCTTCTCCAAGATGGAAGAGGCAACAAATCAATAGGTGCACGAGGTAGGAAGCCATACACAATTTCAAAAGGGCACATCTTAGTAGTAGAATGCAATGAACGATTATAAGCAAATTCAATATGAGGCAAGCATTCTTCCCACATTTTCTTATTATTCTTCAAAACAGCCCTAAGCATAGTAGACAATGTTCTATTGACTACTTCAGTTTGTCCATCAGTTTGGGGTGACAAGTAGTACTAAAAGCAGTTTAGTCCCCAACTTAGCCCATAAACATCTCCAAAAGTGGCTAAGAAATTTAGTATCACGATCTGAAACAATAGTATTTGGCACACCATGCAAGCTTAATAATTTCACGAAAGAACAAATCAGCAACATTAACAAAGATCATCGCTTTTATGACATGGTATAAAGTGTGCCATTTTCGAGAATCTATCCACGACAACAAATATGCTATCCTCCCTTCTTTGTTCGAGGTAAACCTAAAACAAAGTCCATAGATATATCCTCCCAAGGAACACTAGGCACAGTGCAAAGGCATATATAAACCATGAGGATTGAGTCGTGACTTAGCTTTTTGACATGTAGTGCAGCGAGCAACAAAACGCTCAACATCCCGCCTCATCTTTGGCCAAAAGAAATGTGTAGCAAGTATATCCTCCGCCTTCTTGACGCCAAAGTGTCCCATTAATCCTCCTCCATGCGCCTCCTGCAACAACAAAAGACTAACAGAGCTAGCAGGAATGCATAGCTTGTTAGCACGGAACACAAAACCATCATTAATAACGAACTTGTTCCATGTTCTTCCTCTTTACAATTCTGCATTACATCTTTAAAATCAGCATCATGCACATATTGATCTTTGATGGTCTCCAAACCAAATATTTTGAAGTCAAGTTGTGAAAGCATAGTATATCGACGAGACAAAGCATCAAGAATAACATTTTCTTTACCCTTCTTGTGTTTAATGACATAAGGGAAAGTCTCAATGAATTCAACCCATTTAGCATGTCTACGATTCAGTTTAGCTTGACTTTTAATATGTTTCAAAGATTCATGATCGAATGTATAACAAATTCTTTGGGCCATAAATAATGTTGCCATGTCTCTAAAGTCCTAACAAGAGCATATAATTCTTTGTCATAAGTAGAATAGTTCAGACTAGGCCCACTCAATTTTTCGTAAAAGTATGCAACAGGTTTGCCATCTTGTAATAACACACCTCCTAATCCAATTCCACTAGCATCACATTCAAGCTCAAAAGTCTTATTAAAGTCGAAGTTGGAGTAAAGGAGCATGTGTCAACTTATCTTTCAATACCGTGAAGGCTTCTTCCGTAAGCGGTACCCCAAACAAAAGGCACATCCTTCTTTGTAAGCTCATTGAGAGGTGCAGCAATGGTGCTAAAGTCTCTCACAAAACGCCTATAGAAACCAGCGAGTCCAAGAAAACTCCTCACTTGTGTGACCGCTTTGGGCTGCGCCAACTCTCAATAGCTTCAATCTTGGCTTTATCAACTTCAATTCCTGTGGAGTAACAACATAGCCAAGAAAAGATACTCGGTCGGTGCAAAAGGTGCACTTCCCAAGGTTACCAAACAAACGTGCATCACGAGAGCATTAAAACAGCACGTAAATGTTCCAAATGTTCTTCCAAAGATTTGCTATAAATCAGTATATCATCAAAGTAAACTACCACAAATCGTCCAATGAAAGCACGAAACTTCGCTCATTAATCTCATGAAAGTACTAGGTGCATTAGTTAACCCAAAAGGCATGACTAACCACTCATATAATCCAAACTTAGTTTTAAATGCTGTTTTCCATTCATCTCCCAATTTCATACGAATTTGATGGTATCCACTACGCAAATCAACTTTGGAGAATATTGTAGAGCCACTCAATTCATCAAGCATATCATCTAGCCTAGGAATAGGATGACGATAACTAATAGTAATATTATTAATGCCTCTACAATCAACACACATACGCCGACGCACCATCCTTTTTAGGCACTAGTATAATAGGAACAGACAAGGACTAAGAGATTCGCAGATATAACCTTTGTCGAGCAGTTCCTCGTATTTGACGATAATCTCCTTCGCCTCCTCCGGATTGGTACGGTATGGTGCACGGTTGGTAGCGATGCACCGGAATTAAGTCAATTTGATGCTCAATCCTCGAATAGGTGGTAATCCTGTGGCACGCCTTGTGGGAAGACGCCAATAACTCCCGCAAAATGTTAGTGACAGCAGGGGCAAAGAGGAAGGCACGCCCTCGAATGAAAATAATGCCTCTTTGCACACAAAAGCATAGCAAACAGATTTGCTAGAATCTAGCTCATCAATATCAGATTTGGTGGCAAATAAACATGCACTTTTCAGTTTAATTTCAGAAGCAACATTAGATGGTTTATTATTAGGCTTCATTTGTTGCTCAAATTCTTTTGCCACAATCTGATTTTCACTCCTATTTTTCTCCTGTTTTGCTTTATTAGCTCTATTAATATCATCTTTCAAAATGGAATCAGAGTCATAGGAAGCAAAGTAATATTTTTATCCTTGTGAACAAGAGTATACTGATTGTTTCTACCATGGTGTACAGAATTTTTATCAAATTGCCATGGTCTACCAAGTAATAAGGAACATGCTTGCATAGGTACCACATCACAATCAACATAATCAGCATATGTAGAGATACTAAAATGCACACTAACAGTCGAGTTACCTTAACCTTGCCGCTGTTGTTGAACCATTGGATGTAGTAAGGATGTGGATGTGGTCTTGTGGTGAGAGAAAGCTTCTCCACCATATCCATGCTAGCCAAGTTGTTGCAGCTCCTCCATCTATGATGACGCTAATAGAACGCTCCTTCACAACTCCCTTTGTATGGAACAAGTTATGCCTCTGATTTTGCTCACTTGTGTAACCTGCACACTCAAAACACGTTGAGCAACTAAACATTCATACCGCAAAGATCTTCAGCAGCCATGTATTGCGCCTCAAGATCGTAATCATCTCCACCGTGTTCTTCATGTGTAATAAGAGCCAAAGTCTCTTCATCATAGTCACTAGCAGACTCATACCCACCATCCTCAAGAGCAATCATCACACGCTGAGATTGGCATTCTCTCAAAAATGTCCTCTTCCCTTACAACGACGACAAATAATATCACTTGTGTGCCCTGCTGACGCCATGGAAGAAGAAGAGCTCTGTAGGCCCAAAGAGTGTACTCTTGGCGATAGTGGTGGTTGTGCCTGCTTTCTTGTATCACGGTTGAGGTGGCAGCCGACGGAGGTGCCGTGTAGTAGAACGTGGAAGTAGATGATGCACGTGGTGTCCATGATGAAGGTCGACCTGCAGAAAAGTTAGTCCGCGCCAAGGCCCGCCGATCCTGCACTTCACGCTCAGCTTTACAAGCAAGATGGAATAATCGAGTGATATTATTATAATCCTTGTAGTCTAGAATGGTCTGAATCTCTATTTAATCCACCCGTAAAACGTGCAAGCATAGCTTCATTCTCCTCAACAATACCACATCTAATCAAGCCAGTTTGTAATTCCCGATAATATTCTTCACCGAATTTTTCCTTGTCTTAACGCTGCAATTTTTGAAGTAATTCACGTTGATAATATGGTGGAACCCAACGAGTACGCATAGCAGTTTTCAAAGCAGCCCAAGTAGCTGGAACAGGATATAATCTACAATGTTCGCACCACCAAACACATGCAAAGCTAGTGAAAGCACAAACAGCAGCAGAACACGCCTCTCCTCGTGATATTGTAAACATGTAAATCGTTGTTCAGTTTCTAACTCCCAAGTAAGATATATATCAGAACATATCTACCCTCAAATGGTGGAATATTCAATTTCAGTTTAGGAGATGGTCATGATCTCGCACTCAAGGGGAGCCCAACATTGCCATTATTTGCATGTGGACGACCTGGTGGTTGTGGTGCTGGTGGTTGCACGAGTTCGATGTTGATCAACCTCATCCTCGTAAGCTCTTACATAATCATCCTCCCCACCGCAGCAGCAGGAGCCACGTATATCAACAAGCAGCACCAAAGAGCTTGGCCAGCTGAAGAGGGACACGGAAGCTCATGGAGGGCTGTTTCACATGTGGAGGTAGTCCGTGTTGTTGTAGTAGAGGTGCGTTAGGTGCAGCCGGTGGTGGTGGTGGTAGACGCATGAGCAATTCATTAAACTTGTTATCGAGCTTTGTTTCAACGCCTTCTCAATGCCATCTATCTTCTCCATGGCCTCTTCAAATCTATTTAGCACATCGTCCACCTGCCCACTCATCATTTGTTGAAACTTATCATGTAGCGCTTTGTTTGTCATGTTCTCCTACCAGGTCTCGCTGGCTTGTGATCCTGCCATGGTTAGCAAAGAATAGAAACACACAAGAATATGATTCGACAGACTACTAGGAAGTGGTGGTGATGGTGTGATGGACACACACAACCGTCAGCAAATCTCAAATTCTTACCAGCCTACCCAAAGAAGAAAGCGTGATCGCAACCGATGTAGTCAAAACTCTCAAAGCTTGATAGAGCGATTACTGTGGAGAGTCAAACGCACGATGTAGATGTATGTGGAGCTGGGAAGGCTTATAATATGGTAGCAAAAAGGTTAGCAATAATCAATTCAGAGATGCAAAGTTGAATAAACGCCAACGACGGTAGATCAGGTCGGGTCCTAGGCTAGACCGTGCTAGAGACGCGAGCCTAGAACACTAACAAAATCACGATGCTGCACGTAAACAAGGGAAAAGCACACTGAAAAAAAAATTCGCTTTTTTTTTTTTTTTGCCTTTTTTTTTTTTTTTTTTTTTTTTTGCGAAAAATCACTATAATGGCGAGTGTCTCAAAACTCTTCCTGTGTCAAACCGACAGATGGGCACGAAATTTTTTCGACCAAATTTTTTTTTTTCGATCGCCCGACCAAAAAACTGAAACGGGTCAAAAAACTTTCTATAACGGCGATCGCCTCAATACACTTAGAAACACTTAAAAACAGGATAGCCGTAAAATTTTTCGACAAGTGCGCCGAAAATTTTGGGCCTAAACAGATAGCCGTAAAATTTTTCGACAAGTGCGTTTTGAAAACTTTCTATAAATTTTTTTTTCCAAACCTACTCCGCAAGGAAACACGAATCGAAACTAGATGGATCTCAAAACAAACCTAATATGAGAAGAACTCGGATTGGTGGTGGATATATGGTGGTGGTATATGGCAGCGGTGGTGGTGGCGGGTAGTATATGGATATGGATCGGTGGTGGTATATGGACACGGATTGGTGGTGGTATATGGATACGGATTCGAAGCGGTGATGGTAGGTGGCAGGGGCGATGATGATGGTGCGGTGGCGGCGTGACAACTTATGACCGTAACTCAAACTCTAAAAGACTAGACGCTAAGACCAGAACTAGACACGACGATGCAACCGCAAATTCAACAAAGCAAAACCCTAAAAAGATTATGCAAAGGCTCGATTGGTTCGGATATGATGAACTAACCCTAATTTTTTTTGTGGCTTTTTCGTGGACTATAGGTATGAAGAATGACTCGATCTAAACTACGGAAAACTGTAAAATCTCACCGAGCAACCTGAAAATCTGATACCACTTGATAGAGGCAAAGGTGTCCCGATGTTTCGATGAGATGGTGGCTATCGCTTCGTGGAGTCGACCTTGACGATCCGACTACGAAGCGGCGAGACGTCGCGCTTAGCAATCGCTAAACCAACTTCCGAGGGTTATTGACCACGCCGAGCACGATCAACTCGACCACGAGGGCCTGCTTTCCGCGAGCAAACGAAGAACAAGCAAGAAACTGAGATTGCAATCTGGATATTGCGAATATAAGATGAAAGCTTTATTGATCGAGGTGGGGTTCTGTGACGCTTTGTCCGGTCGTTGAACACAAACGGCACGCGGGTTGCAGCTATGGCGAACTTTTAATCTAAACAAAACCTAAGGTCTAAACGGTGCCCTAAGGGCTGTATATATGGAGGAAGAGGGGAATTTCATGGCCCTTGGTGGAGGGGTCCAAATCAACCCTAACTCTTGTTTCCCCACACATACGGACTCTAAAAACAGCCTATACTTAAGTATTTCGAAATTACATGGGCCTGGCTCAATAATAAGGTGACGAGCACCTAGAATAGCCTATGGACGAATATTATGAAGTGGCATCTTGTATATTTCGTCCAAGGCCTCATGCACTCATTAGGGTGGCTTCAAAGTCCTGAATCATCACTTGTAACTCCGTTTGTTCTCCTTGCGCATGGCATTATCTCCATGCTTGTTCTTGCTCCAATGTCCATCCTTCTCCAAGCTAGGGCCTTCATTTGTAAGCAAAACAAATGTATCCAATTTAGGCAGCATCATATTCTCATGAACATTAGAATCATTACCAAGAAACGAAAGTACCTGATAATTTAATTGGCGTGCGCGAGCTCTAGTAATTGGTCCAGTATATGTAGCAGTAGGGGCTGTGGGTGTAACAATGGTATTGATGTCCTCATCATCTCGGAGTTGGTTTAGCGATTGCTAAGGCGCGACGTCCTCGCACGTTCGTAGTCGGATCGTCAAAGTCGATTTCCTCCAAAGCGAAAACCACATCTCATCGAAAGACGGGACACCTTTGCCTTTATCATCTTGCTCTTGGTGTGCATCTTGGGCTATAGCTTCTCCTAGGTTGGTTCCTTGGTACCTAAGCATGCACAACATTCCGGATTGAGGTAGTAGCCATGTCTCGAGAGGGTCATATGATATTTCACTAAGGAGAGAAGTCACCTCGGTCTCGAGAGCTCGAGCTCGTGCTCTAGTCATGGGTCCTTTTGGCTCTTGATGAGACGGTTGTGGATGCATGGGGATGATCGTGGGATGCTCCGCATCAGTCTCTCTCGTGGAGTAGATCCGATATGGATGAGCGAAGCTCTATCTAACAATGAGCTAAATCAACGCTAACCCTAACTAGAAGGAGGTGGAGGAGTATATATAGTCTAGGGCCACAAAGGGGTAAGTGAAGGGGTACATGGGCTGCGGCCCAACACATGGCAGCAAGACAGGCCGGTCGTCTGACGGGCACCGGACGTCCGGTGGCTCGCGAGGGTCCGAGATTTGCTCTAAGTCCGCGATTCGGTTCAGTGGTCGCTGCATGGTCGTCCGGAGGGGCCCGGCCGTCCGGAGGCTCAAGGGTCCCGGACGTCCGAGTTCTTCTGATGTCCGCAGATTCGGTTCGGTGGTCACTGCACGGCCGTCGGAGGGGCCCGGCCGTCCGGAGCCTGGAGTCGTCCGACGTCCGCCAGTCAGAGCTTCAGCAGCTTCTTCTCTTGGTCCTTGTACTTGGTGTCCTCGCCGTCTTGTCCATGGTCTTCCTCCTTGTTCCTGGTCATACATAGCACATATATTTGAGGTAGTAACCATGTCTCACATGTGGGAAGTGAAGGTTCGGAGAAGAGCGAGTTCACCTTGTGTCCAATGGTGTTTGTTCGAGGTCTCGTCATATGTCCACTTGGGGCTTGGAGAGTAGTGGGAGTGTACATGGGGATGAACGTGGGATGCTCCGCATCAGGTTTGCCTAGAACTCAAAATGGAAAGGATTCCGTGTTTGTAGTTGTGGATAGATTTTCCAAGATGGCACATTTCATTCCTTGCAACACGATAGACAATGCTTCACACATTGCAAACCTCTTTTGTAGGGAAATCTTGCGACTCCATGGAGTACCAAAGACAATCATCTCCGATCGTGACGTCAAGTTCTTGAGTTACTTTTGGAAGACCCTATGCGCCAAGCTCGGAATAAAGCTCTTGTTCTCATCCGCATACCATCCTCAAACCGACGGCCAAACAGAGGTGACGAACCGCACACTCTCCACTCGCTTATGCCTTGATCAAGAAGAACATCAAGGAGTGGGAGGCATGCCTACCCATCGCCGAAGCACGCCTACAACCGCAAGAAGACACTCGACTACCGGCAAGTCCCCTTCGAGGTCGCTCACGGCTTCAACCCGCTATCACCATTGGACATTCTACCACTTCCTCTACAAGAGCGCACCAACATGGATGTGAGTGCACGGCAAGCTACATCAAGAAGATGCATGAGGATACTAGGCACACAATCGAGCGCCAAGTACAACGACTAGCGACCAAGCTCAACGTCAACAAGCAATGATAGAGGCTAAGGTGTCCCGCCTTCGATGAGATGTTGGTTTTCGCTTTGGAGGAAGTCGACTTTGACGATCCGACTACGAACGTGCGAGGACGCCGCTACTTAGCAATCGCTAAACCAACTCCGAGAGGTTATTGACCACGCCGAGCACGATCAACTCGACCACGAGGGTCTGCTTCCTGCGAGCAAACGAAGAACAAGCAAGAAACTGAGATTGCAATCTGGATATTGCGAATATAAGATGAAAGCTTTATTGATCAAGGTGGGGTTCTGTGACGCTTTGTCCGGTCGTTGAACACAAACGGCACGCGGTTGCAGCTATGGCGAACTTTAATCTAAACAAAACCCAAGGAAAAGCTACTAGATGGATCTACTTATATAGGAGCAAGGGGTGGCGGCCAAGGAGGTGGAGGACGTCCCAAGGCAGCCTAAAACTAACCCTAGGTCGTACAAGGCCAATGGGCCCAAGCGGAGGTGACGTAACACCTTTGGACTTGTAGTTTGACTCGGATTCTGCTGCAGCATCAGATTGTTTCGTCTATAACTCAACGCTCCGGACGGATTTTAAGGTGATTCCAATTGGGTTGGAAAATGCACGAAATCTATTTTCCAACAAAAAAGAATCAACCAATTTGGAGTCCGTATGAAAAGTTATAGACGTTTTGAGTCAGGTATGTCTGCAGTAGTCCGAATCTGAGTCCGAACGTGAGAGACTTGGACTCTATCTTCTCTTGGGCCAAAAGTGACGTGAGAGAACTTTTGAACAGCAGGTAAACATCTCTTTCTCCTTATCTTCATATGTGGATTGTACAAATGTCCCATACACCTGCAATTAGACATGGCACAAAAGTTTGTGAAGTATTTTGTCCCGGATAACATAAATATATTATTGAATAGTTTGCACTAGAAATCACCTGAGAAATATGCATGTATGCAATATTTTGGTCTCATCCAAGGTAGTCATGTCCTCATCATCCTCCCTTTTTGAAAACAAAGCCGCCCTCGGCGCTGTTTAATCTGAAATGTGGCTAACAAAAGAGACAAGGTGTACATGTTGTATATGTATACGCCATCCATTTTACTTCCCTTGATTTTTGCATATATGACACATGAATAGATGAGTAACTTGCATAGTTCATAAAATCTAAAGCCAACAAATTAGCACAAGAACTAGAAGGCTTGAAAATACTGCAACTCAGTTTGCACATATAAGTGAAGCTCTTATTTATTTCAAGAGATTGACAATGTTCATCATTAAACCATCCCAACATTGGTGAATAAACCTTATTTGAATCAAATTTACATGCTACAACATGCTTAGATAAGCAAACATGCAATGAGTCATTCGACACAGAATCATCACCAAGATTAGAGGTCGATCAAAATGATTAAACATTGATTCTTTTGCATCAATAGTTAATTCAATGGGTGCTCTCAAAATTGTTGGTATTTCAGTTGTTTGATCACATGGCAAAGTCAAATTATCAATATAATCCTCTAAAATAGGTGGTGTGATCAAAGTAGTGGGTAGCTCAACACATGATGTATTCAAGTTAACTAGGCATGCATCATTCTCATGTAAAAGCTCTCAATAGCTTCAATCTTGGCTTTATCAACTTCAATTCCCGGGAGTAACAACATAGCCAAGAAAAGATACTCCCGGTGCAAAAGGTGCACTTCCCAAGGTTACCAAACAAACGTGCATCACGAGAGCATTAAAACAGCACGAAATGTTCCAAATGTTCTTCCAAAGATTTGCTATAAATCAGTATATCATCAAAGTAAACTACCACAAATCGCCAATGAAAGCACGAAACTTCATTCATTAATCTCATGAAAGTACGGTTTAAACCCAAAACATGCTCCACCAAAACCCATTTTTCTTTTCCATTTTAACTTTTGATGGTATCCACTACGCAAATCAACTTTGGAGAATATTTAGAGCCACTAATTCATCAAGCATATCATCTAGCCTAGGAATAGGATGACGATAAAATAGTAATATTATTAATGCCTCTACAATCAACACAACCCGACGCACATCCTTTTTAGGCACTAGTATAATAGGAACAGACAAGGACTAAGAGATTCCGATATAACCTTTGTCGAGCGCCTCATTTGACGATAATCTCCTTCGCCTCCTCCGGATTGGTACGGATGGTACTTGGTAGGGCACCGGAATTAAGTCAATTTGATGCTCAATCCTCAATAGGTGGTAATCCCTGGCACGCCTTGTGGGAAGACGCCTAACTCCCCAAAATGTTAGTGACAAGGGGGCAAAGAGGAAGGCACCCTAATGAAAATAATGCCTTTTGCACAAAAAGCATAGCAAACAGATTTGCTAGAATCTAGCTCATCAATATCAGATTTGGTGGCAAATAAACATGCACTTTTCATTTAATTTCGAAGCAAATTAGATGGTTTATTATTAGGCTTCATTTGTTGCTCAAATTCTTTTGCCACAATCTGATTTTCACTCCTATTTTTCTCCTGTTTTGCTTTATTAGCTCTATTAATATCATCTTTCAAAATGGAATCAGAGTCATAGGAAGCAAAGTAATATTTTTATCCTTGTGAACAAGAGTATACGATTGTTTCTACCATGGTGTACAGAATTTTTATCAAATTGCCATGGTCTACCAAGTAATAAGGAACATGCTTGCATAGGTACCACATCACAATCAACATAATCAGTAGAGAATACTAAATGCACACCAAAAAGACGAAGTTACCTTAACCTTGCCGCTGTTGTTGAACCATTGGATGTAGTAAGGATGGGATGTGGTTTGTGGTGAGAGAAAGCTTCCACCATATCCATGCTAGCCGTTGTTGCAGCCCCTCCATCTATGATGACGCTAATAGAACGCCCTTCACAACTCCCTTTGTATGGAAAAGTTATGCCTCCGATTTTGCTCACTTGTAACCTGACACTCAAAACACGTTGAGCAACTAAACATTCATACCCCAAAGATCTTCGAGCCATGTATTGCGCCTCAAGATCGTAATCATCTCCACCGTGTTCTTCATGTTAATAAGAGCCAAAGTCTCTTCATCATAGTCACTACCATAACCCACCATCCTCGGAGCAATCATCACACGCTGAGATTGGCATTCTCCCAAAAATGTCCTCTTCCTTACAACGAAAAATAATATCACTTGTGGCCCCTGTGACGCCATGGAAGAAGAAGATCAGGCCAAAAGTTACTCTTGGCATAGTGGTTTGCCTGCTTTCTTGTATCACGTTGAGGTGGCACCTGAGGTGCCGGTAGTAGAACGTGGAAGTAGATGATGCACGGGTGTCCATGATGAAGGTCACCCAAAAGGTCCGCCCCAAGGCCCGCCGATCCTGCACTTCACGCTCAGCTTTACAAGCAAGATGGAATAATCGAGGATATTATTATAATCCTTGTAGTCTAGAATGGTCTAATCTCTATTTAATCCACCCGAAAACGGCATAGCTTCATTCTCCTCAACAATACCACATCTAATCAAGCCGTTTGTAATTCCCGATAATATTCTTCACCGAATTTTTCCTTGTCTTAACGCTGCAATTTTTGAAGTAATTCACGTTGATAATATGGTGGAACCCAACGAGACGATAGCAGTTTTCAAAGCAGCCCAAGTAGGAAAGATATAATCTACAATGTTCGACCACCAAACACATGCAAAGCTAGTGAAAGCACAAACAGAGCAGGAACACGCCTCCTCGTGATATTGTAAACATGTAAATCGTTGTTCAGTTTTAACCCCAAGTAAGATATATATCGGAACATATCTACCCTCAAATGGTGGAATATTCAATTTCAGTTTAGGAGATGGTCATGATCTCGACCAAGGGGACCCAAACACCATTTTAATGTGGACGCCTTGGTTGGGGTGGTTGCACGAGTTCGATGTTGATCAACCTCATCCTCGTAAGCTCTTACATAATCATCCTCCCCACCGCAGAGCAGGAGCCATGTATATCAAAGAGACCAAGAGCTTGGCCAGTAAGAGGGACACGGGCTCAAGGAGGGTGTTTCAATGTGGAGGTAGTCCGTTTGTTGTAGTAGAGGTGCTTAGGTCCTGGTGGTGGTGGTAGACGCAAGCAATTCATTAAACTTGTTATCGAGCTTTGTTTCAACGCCCAATGCCATCTATCTTTCCATGGCTCTTCAAATCTATTTAAATCCCCACCGCCCACTCATCATTTGTTGAAACTTATCATGTAGCGCTTTGTTTGTCATGTTCTCCCGCCCGGGCTTGTGATCCTCCATGGTTAGCAAATAGAAACACACAAGAATATGATTCACGACTACTAGGAAGTGGTGGTGATGGTGATGGAAAACAAACCCAAAATCTCAAATTTACCGTTTACCCAAAGAAGAAAGGTGATCAACCGATGTAGTCAAAACTCTCAAAGCTTGATAGAGCGATTACTGGAGAGTCAAACGAATTAGATGTATGTGGAGTGGAAGGCTTATAATATGGTAAAAAAAGGTTAGCAATAATCAATTCAGATGCAAAGTTGAATAAACCCAACGACGCAGATGGCGGTCCTAGGCTAGACCGATAGAGACGCGAGCCAGAACACTAACAAAATCAATGTCGACGTAAACAAGGAAAAGCACCGGAAAAAATTCGCCCTTTTTTTTTTGCTTTTTTTTTTTTTTTTAAAAATCACTATAATGGCGAGTGTCTCAAAACTCTTCCCGTCAAACGACAGATGGGCACAAATTTTTTTCACCAAATTTTTTTTTTCGACCCGACCAAAAAACGAAACGGGTCAAAAAATCTTCGGAACCCTCAATACACTTAGAAACACTTAAAAAGGATATAAAATTTTTCGACAAGTTTGAAAATTTTGGGCCTAAACAGATAGGTTTTTTCGACAAGGGCCAAAAACTTCTATAAATTTTTTTTTCCAAACCTACCCGCAAGGAAACCGAATCGGAAACTAGATGGATCTCAAACAAACCTAATATGAAAGAACTGATTGGTGGATATGGTGGTGGTATATGGCTGTGGTTGGGGGGTAGTATATGGATATGGATCTGGTGGTATATGGACACGGATTGGTGGTGGTATATGGATACGGATTCCGGTGATGGTAGGTGGGGCGATGATGAGGGCGGGGCGGACAACTTATGACCTAACTCAAACCTAAAAGACTAGACGCTAAGACCAAAGAATTAGACAAAATGAACCGCAAATTCAAAAAGCAAAAACCCTAAAAAGATTATGCAAAGGCTGATTGGTTGGATATGATGAACTAACCCAATTTTTTTGTGGCTTTTTCGGGACTATAGGTATGAAGAAAAGACGATCTAAACTAAAAACCGAAATCTCACCGAGCAACCTGAAAATCTGATACCACTTGATAGAGGCAAAGGTGTCCCGGGTTTTCATGAGATGGTGGCTATCGCTTCGGGGAGTCAATTTTGACGATCCGAACGAAGGCGGAGACGTCTACTTTAGCAATCGCTAAACCAACTTCCGAGGGTTATTGACCACCCGGAGCACGATCAACTCGACCACGAGGGCCTGCTTCCCGAGCAAACGAAGAACAAGCAAGAAATGAGATTGCAACTGGATATTGGAATATAAGATGAAAGCTTTATTGATCGAGGGGTTCTGGACGCCTTTGTCCGGTCGTTGAACACAAACGGCACGGTTGCAGCTATGGCTAACTTTAATCTAAACAAAACCTGGTCTAAACGGTGCCCTAAGGGCTGTTTTGGAGGAAGAGGGGAATTTCATGGCCCTTGTGGAGGGGTCCCAAATCAACCCTAACTCTTGTTTCCCCACACATACGGACTCTAAAAACAGCCTATACTTAAGTATTTGAAATTACATGGCCTGGCCAATAAGGTGACGAGACCTAGAATAGCCTATGGACAATATTATGAAGTGGCATCTTGTATATTTCGTCCAAGGCCCATGCACTCATTAGGGGCTTCAAAGTCCTGAATCATCACTTGTAACTCCGTTTGTTCTCCTTGGCATGGCATTATCTCCATGCTTGTTCTTGCTCCAATGTCCATCCTTCTCCGCTAGGGTCATTTGTAAGCAAAACAAATGTATCCAATTTAGGCAGATCATATTCTCATGAACATTAGAATCATTACCAAGAAACGAAAGTACCGATAATTTAATTGGCGCGAGCTCAGTAATTGGTCCAAAGATATGTAGCAAGAGGGGTGGGTGTAAAATGGTATTGATGTCCTCATCATCTGAGTTGGTTTAAGCTAAGGCCACGCCCTCGACGTCGTAGTCGGATCCCAAAGTCATTTCTCCAAAGCAAACCACATCTCATCGAAGACGGACACCTTTGCCTTTATCATCTTGCTTTTGTGTGCATTTGGGCGTAGCTTCTCCTAGGTTGGTTCCTTGGTACCTAAGCATGCACAACATTCCGGATTGGGTAGTAGCCATGTCTCGAGAGGGTCATATGATATTTCACAGGAGAGAAGTCACCGTTCGAGGCTGGTCGGGTTTCAGTCATGGGTCCTTGGCTTTGATGAGACGGTTGTGATGCTGGGGATGATCGGATGCCCGGCCCTTTCGTGGAGTAGATCCGATATGGATGAGCCAAGTTTCATCTAACAATGAGCTAAATCAACGCTAACCCTAACTAGAAGGAGGTGGAGGGAATATAGTCTAGGGCCCAAAGGGTAAGTGAAGGGGTATGGTGGGCCCAACACAGGCAGAAAAGGCCGGTCGTCGACGGACCGGACGTCCGGTGGCTCGCGAGGGTCCGATTTCTAAGTCCGCGATTGGCTGGGGTTGCATGGTCGCTGAGGGGCCCTCGCCCAGGCTCAGGGTCCCTGGACGTCCGAGTTCTTCTGATGTCCCGATTGGTTCGTGGTCATGCACGGCCGTCCGAGGGGCCCCCCCGGAGCTGGAGTCTCCCACGTCCCCGAAGCCGGGCAGTTTTTTCTTGGTCCTTGTACTTGGTGTCCTCGCCTTGTCCATGGTCTTCCTCCTTGTTCCTGGTCATACATAGCACATATATTTGAGGTAGTAACCATGTCTCACATGGGAAGTGAAGGTTCTGAGAAGAGCAGTTCACCTTGTGTCCAATGGTGTTTGTTCGAGGTCTCGCCATATGTCCACTTGGGGCTTGGAGAGTAGTGGGAGGTACATGGGGATGAACGGATGCTCCTAGTTTGCCTAGAACTCAAAATGGAAAGGATTCCGTGTTTGTAGTTTGGATAGATTTTCCAAGATGGCACATTTCATTCCTTGCAACACGATAGACGATGCTTCACACATTGCAAACCTTTTGTAGGGAAATCTTTAACCCATGGAGTACCAAAGACAATCATCTCCGATCGTGACGCCAAGTTCTTGAGTTACTTTTGAAGACCCATGCCAAGCCAATAAAGCTCTTGTTCTCATCCGATACCATCCTCAAACCGACGGCCAAACAGAGGGACGAACCGCACACTTCCACTGCGCCTTGATCAAGAAGAACATCAAGGAGTGGGAGGCATGTCCCATCGCCGAGACGCCACAACCGCAAAAGACACCACTACCAAGAAGTCCCCTTCGAGGTCGCCACGGCTTCAACCCCATCACCATTGGACATTCTACCACTTTCTACAAGAGCGCACCAACATGGATGGAGTGCACCGCAAGCTACATCAAGAAGATGCATGAGGATACTAGGCACAATCGAGCGCCAAGTACAACGACTAGCCACCAAGCTCAACGCCAACAAGCAATGATAGAGGCTAAGGTGTCCCCCTTTAGAGATGTTTTTGGAGGAAGTCGATTGACGATCCGAAAACCGGCGAGGCGCCTTTAGCAATCGCTAAACCAACTCCGAGAGGTTATACCACGCCGAGCACGATCAACTGACCAAGGTCTGCTTCCCCGAGCAAACGAAGAAAACAAGAAACTGAGATTGCAATCTGGATATTAATATAAGATGAAAGCTTTATTGATCAAGGTGGGGTTCCGGACGCTTTGTCGGTCGTGAACACAAACGGCACGGGTTGCAGCTATGGAACTTTAATCTAAACAAAACCCAAGGAAAAAGCCTAGATGGATCTATTATAGGAGGGCGGCCAAGGAGGGGAGGACCCCAAGGCAGCCTAAAACTAACCCTAGGTCGTACAAGGCCAATGGGCCCAAGCGAGGTGACGAACACCTTGGACTTGTAGTTTGACTCGGATTCTCTGCAGCATCAGATTGTTTCGTCTATAACTCAACGCCCGGACGGATTTTAAGGTGATTTAATTGTTGAAAATGCCGAAATCTATTTTCCAACAAAAAAGAATCAACCAATTTGGAGTCCGTATGAAAAGTTATAGACGTTTTGGTCAGGTATGTCTGGAGTCCGAATCTGAGTCCGAATGAGAGACTTGGACTCATCTTCTTGGGCCAAAAGTGACGGAGAAACTTTTGAACAGCAGGTAAACATCTCTTTCTCCTTATCTTCATATGTGGATTGTACAAATGTCCCATACACCTGCAATTAGACATGGCACAAAAGTTTGTGAAGTATTTTTGTCCCGATAACATAAATATATTATTGAATAGTTTGCACTAGAAATCACCGAGAAATATGCATGTATGCAATATTTTTGGTCTCATCCAAGGTAGTCATGTCCTCATCATCCTCCCTTTTGAAAACAAAGCGCCCTCGGCTGCTTTAATCTGAAATGTGGCTAACAAAAGAGACAAGGTGTACATGTTGTATATGTATACGCCATCCATTTTACTTCCCTTGATTTTTGCATATATGACACATGAATAGATGAGTAACTTGCATAGTTCATAAAATCTAAAGCCAACAAATTAGCACAAGAACTAGAAGGCTTGAAAATACTGCAACTCAGTTTGCACATATAAGTGAAGCTCTTATTTATTTCAAGAGATTGACAATGTTCATCATTAAACCATCCCAACATTGGTGAATAAACCTTATTTGAATCAAATTTACATGCTACAACATGCTTAGATAAGCAAACATGCAATGAGTCATTCACACGTAATCATCACCAAGATTAGAGGTCGATCAAATGATTAAACATTGATTCTTTTGCATCAATAGTTAATTCAATGGGTGCTCTCAAAATTGTTGGTATTTCAGTTGTTTGATCACATGGCAAAGTCAAATTATCAATATAATCCTCTAAAATAGGTGGTGTGATCAAAGTAGTGGGTAGCTCAACACATGATGTATTCAAGTTAACTAGGCATGCATCATTCTCATGTAAAAGTGGAAAATCTGTACCTTTGTCATTACCTCTTATAGTCAACTCAGATGATGCAGCACTCGATGGTGATGTGTCACATGGTGGAGATGATGTAGTCCTCGCAACAACGGATGTGGTTGTCATAGTACGCCTAGTAGTTGAATAAACATCTGTATCAACAGTTGAATGTGCACCGGCGCTTGTTCTCCTTGTGGGCAACACGCCGTTTTATTTCCTGTTCAGCTTTGCAAGCAAGACTAAACAAATGGTCCATAGGATAACACTCTTCATGAATTAGTATCTCCTGAATATTATGGTTTAATCCTCCCAAAATCTATCCATAAAATCTTCTTCACTTTCTTCTAAAATGAGTGCAACAAGGTAGTTTGTAAATCATCATAATATTTTGTTACGTGTCACTACCTTGTTTTAAATGTTCCAGTTTTTAATCATGCCACGAGTATAATAAACATCGATTTAATCTATCTCTCATGACATGTTTTAAATCATCCCAAGTATTAGGTACATAATCAGGTGTAACCGATAATATTCACTCCACCAAACTAGAGCATAACCAGGAAAGAACCAACCGCAACCATAACTTTTTAAGTTCATCAAAATTATGGGAAGCAACTATATTATTTATGTCTAACTCCCATTCAATATATAAAGGAGGTCTAAAACGGCCATTAAATGGTGGTATAGAAACATGAACCTGATCATGTGCATTTGGATGTTTGTGCACCTCTCGTGACGGTTGTGGTATTTGATAGGTGGTGGCATGTCTCCATGATCGACAAAGCCCATGAATTGACTCGATCCTGTCATGATTAGTAGAACAAGAAACAAAATCCAAAAATAATGTTCCTATAATTACTAGGATGTGGTGGTAAACGCTCACAAGAAAGCAAATATCAATGTCTTACAAGTTCTTACCATGCAAAGCAAGCGGTGATCGCAACCAGCTGTGTCAAGTAACTCCAATATTGAGTAAAGCGATTGCTGTGGAGCGACGATACACGTGTAGAAATATGTGGAGCTGGGTTGGCTATATATGGTAGCAAAAGATTAGCAATAATCAATTCAAAGATGCAATGTTGAATAAACGCTCAACGATTTGCAGTCAGGTGGTCCTAGGCTAGACCGACTAGAGACGCGAGCCTAGAACACTAATGAGGTCACGGCATAGCACAACTAGCATCAATGAAGGATACTAAGTAGCTCTTGACAGCAAGATATAAGTGAAGATCACAACGGCAAGGAAGATAATGATGAAAACAACTCGCCAAGGTGACATACAACAACTCTCTCCAACTTTCCTCTTGAAAATTTTGAGCCAATTTTCTGATAAATTCTTTCAAAGAATGCTACTAACTCAAGCTTTCCAATGCAAAAAGAATCACTCAATTCGAGTTGATATGAGGAGTCAAAAATTCTAAAACTGGTTTGGAAAACTGAATAAGCTGTGTTCACGAACTTCGAGGGCAAAAAGACCTATTTAGGAGCCGATTTTGAGGTGCCAAATATTGAACTAGCTTCTGCAACTATTTAGATGCGGCTCGTCTCTAGCTTTAATTTGAGTACTTATGAGCCAAAACGGACTTCAGATGAGGAAGTTATGCCTGTTTTACTGAACAGTGCACAAAACAGATTCCAATCCGAATTCAGCTACGAGATTGAGTCTAGATAGATCCGAACTTTCTTTTTTTTCTTCTTTTTTTCTCACACTTATTTTTTTCTTTTTTCTTTTCTTTCTTTTTTGACTTTTTCTTTTACTTTTTTTTCTCTTTTTTTTCTCTCTCTCTTTCCAAACAAACTAGATAAGATGCAGATTGATCAAGTGAAGATGTGAACGATCTCAACTATGGTTATGACAATGAACGTGGGTAGCACGGTGGAAATTGATGGATGGATGGTGATCCACGAAGGGATAACGATGCAGCAGCGGCGTGACTAATGTGAACAGAACTCAAACTCTAAAGGAACAAGACACTAAGACCAAAGAACTCGATACGCATTCGATGCAACCGATAATTCAATAATGCAAACAATGAAAAGAAAATTGCAAAGGCTTGACTGGCTAGGACAAATGATGAATAGATCTAACTTTTTTGTGGCTTTTTCTTGGACAATTGGTAAGAAAATAAATCGAATCTAGGGATAATCGGAAAATCTCACCGAGCAACCTCGAAAACCGATACCACTTGGTAGAGGCTACGTGTCCCGCCTTCGATGAGATGTTGGTTTTCGCTTGAGGAAGTCGACTTTGACGATCCGACTCATAACGCGAGGACGCCGCGCTTTAGCAATCGCTAAACCAACTCCGAGAGGTTATTGACCACGCCGGAGCACGATCAACTCGACCACGAGGGTCTGCTTCCGCGAGCAAACGAAGAACAAGCAAGAAACTGAGATTGCAATCTGGATATTGCGAATATAAGATGAAAGCTTTATTGATCAAGGTGGGGTTCTCGGACGCTTTGTCCGGTCGTTGAACACAAACAAGCACGCAGTTGCAGCTATGGCTAACTTTTAATCTAAACAAAACCCAAGGAAAAAGCTACTAGATGGATCTACTTATATAGGAGCAAGGGTGGCGGCCAAGGAGGTGGGAGGACGTCCCAAGGCAGCCTAAAACTAACCCTAGGTCGTACAAGGCCATGGGCCCAAGCGAGGTGACGAACACCTTTGGACTTGTAGTTTGACTCGGATTCTGCTGCAGATCAGATTGTTTCGTCTATAACTCAACGCCCGGACGGATTTTAAGGTGATTCAATTGGGTTGGAAATGCACGAAATCTATTTTCCAACAAAAAAGAATCAACCAATTTGGAGTCCGTATGAAAAGTTATAGACGTTTGAGTCAGGTATGTCTGCAGTCCGAATCTGAGTCCAACGTGA